>CM070834.1:19588740-19824756 GCA_036326025.1 Chrosomus eos
GGATGACATGGGGGTGAGTAAATTATCAACAAAAGTTTTTTTAAAAGTGAACTAATCCTTTAAGAGAGCGCTGGTATCTATCTAATTAGACCGGTAGTTAAATTAAGCTCTGCCCCTGCACGATTGGATTGGTAAAGAGTGTGATGATGAAAATGTGAAAAAAACTGTTGATCATTTAGAAGGAAAGCTGGCTAAAAAACACTCCATCTCATTAGCCGTTAACTAACCCACACAGGTCCAAATTGATATATTGAGTTACTTTAGTAACCGAGTAACAATTGAAATAGGTCAATTTAAGCCCTGCATTGGTGTAGTCAAGCACTCTTCCTTCAGTGAGAAGAATAAAAGTAATTAGCTTTCGTTTGAATCTGCCCATGATTATTCAGGGAAGGAGGAGTGGATTATCTGAGGGAAAGGGATATATGCGTTTGTGTGTTTGCGCGTTTAGCTGTGCAGATGGTCTGAATATTAATGCAGTAGTGGTGGTGGTGGTGGGGAGCATAAACCCATCCTTTATTGACCTATTTGGATCTCATACTTCCCATCTTTGGCCTAAGAATGAGAAAAGAGAGAAGAATGAGTGCAGGGCTGAATTCCCTCTGAGCAGGACCACCTCCTGTGCAGGGAGCATGTAAAGGATAATGTAGAATAAAACATTTTCGTTCCGTTTGGTAGGATAAAGAGCTTGTTTCTGCATCTCCTCTGAGTCATTTCTAACTGTATTTCATCTTAAATGAAATGACCATCTAGTCCCAATTGTTAGGTCATAAATGAGCAATTTTTTAAAATTAGTTTTAACAGTCATGCAGATGGCATTGTAATAAGTGCTGAGTGTGAATTCTGCCTATAAATATCGACTATTTTAGGATGAGTGCCTTATATGTTCTTTTCATCATTTTTTGTAGCATTTTGTAATACCATTGCAGATCTAAAAGACATGCAGAGCTCGCCGCCTTCGCAGGAATTTGATTGAATCAGCAAAATTCCTTTGAATTTGAAATGAACACGACAAATCCGCCTCAATTTTACTGCATTTCTCTCTGTGTGCATCCTCAATGCATTTCCATATGACTAGTTCATGTTTTGAACATGAAAGGAAAAGAAAAGTGTCTTTGCAAGCACATTTCAGTGTAGAATGCTAATAGAGTGAGTGAATAGCAATGAGTGATTAAAAAAGAGAAAGTATATTAGAGGGTATTGAGGTCAGAAATACAAGGAGCGAAAGAGAATGTAAGAAAAAGACACTAATGATAACAATAGGATAACTTTAATGGATGCTGACCAACTAAGCAGCCAGTCAAACCACTGGTGGAAAATGTCTGGATAATGAATGGTCTTCTGTTGCCCTAAAGGGGTTTATTTTGCGGTAATGACTGTCTGTGTGTACGTTATTAATCATATTTCATGGTTAGTTCAATTATGTTGGAATTATTTTATTGTCTTACCTTTATATTATCTTAAAGAGCATATTGCAGGTAAAAAAAAAATCTAAATTAATATATAACCTTGTGTGAAAATACCATATGAAAAGGTAATGCAGGATTTAAAATGTTTTAAAACGACATAAGGGCACCAATTTAGTAGATAAAGTGAGCGTTTCTTTGACTGCTGGTAAAAAACGCTTTTTTTTTCATCATCGCGTCATTTTACGTCACAAGAGGGAGGGAGCCTCAGCAGCGCAGATAGGTGTGTATTTAGTAAGAGCGGGTACATTTGCTTTTTTATACTCAGAATGACTATTTGGAATGTAAAGAACAACATTATACAGTTATTTGTTTTATTAGGAAAATACCACATAAAAAGAATTTTTATGTGGTAAAAAGAACTTTTTTTCACATTTTATACATGACTTCACATTATATGTACATCTTTTGGAACAAACTAAAAACAAAAAAGCAATGAAAACATGTAATGCTTTGAAAGCACTGGATTTTATGTAAAACGTTTTTTGTATTTTTTATTTCCTGGCTAATGTTAATGTGATATTGTGAATATGTAAAACCTCTTGTTCCCGTGGCATTGAATTCAATAAGAGCCGTCGTAAATCAGTGTTTTCGGTAGTTTTTGTATTTTAATTTATCATCGTCATGGTAAATTATTGTGTTTGTGGAGGTTGCAAAAACTCCCGCCTGTCAGGACATCGAGTCCACAGGTTCTCTTACGAGAGTATCTCTCGTACTGCGTAATATCTTACGCTATGGGGAAACACTCTTTCCTCGAGATATTGAAGCCAAAAATTATCCTTAATTTTTTTAATCATGCAAAACGCTTTTGCAGCAGCAAGCAGACAAGGGCGAAACAGCTCGCGCGCCCATTGGCTGCCTCGCTGGAAAAGCTGCAGCCTATCGAGTGAAGGCACTGCGTGACGTAATGACGAATGAAGACGCTTCGCGCTCATTTCGTCATGTCCCGCCAGTATAGGCGTGGTCTCGCCCTGTAAATACCCCTCGATAGCTGTATTTCTCTGATTTTTCATTCTTCACGCGAAGCTCACGCATCGCGGGATCCAGAGTGAGAAGCCGCGCCGTTGACTTGTAGCCTTCTCAGCGGGACGTGCCATCTTCTGAAGTCGCTGGCCCAGCCGCCTTCAACCGCCGTACCTGCTGCGCTTTCCGGCGTACTATATCCTTTTACTCTGCTAAGTGTGTGTGTGTGTTTGCTTACGTGACGCAACACCCATTTCTACTGTTCTAAAAGAGCTGCGTCTTTTTAAAGATGCTTTCCTGTGGTTCTTGCCGAGCCCCACTCAGCGACGAGGACCGCCACGTCATCTGCGTGTCCTGCCTGGGTGAGGATCACGCGGCCACCGCGCTCGCTGACGGCGGATGCCATCATTGTAAACGCTTGCCTATGGTGACTCTGCGGACTCGCCTGGCGTCGTTCTCCGAGCCCGCATCCCAGCCCGCCGTGATGCCGCGCCGCAAGAAGCGCCGCGCCCTGCGCGCTCCCGAGCTATTTCCAGCCCGCCAAAGCTCGCCGGTTCGCCCGCCAGCTTCGCCGGCTTCGCTCGAGTCGCTCCCAGACGGACAGCGGCCGCCGTCTGCCGCCGCGTCCGCACTTGAGCTCGACAAACTACCGGAGACGGCATTGAAACTGAGCCGATGCGTCCGCTCTCTCAAGCCGTGGATTACATCGGCCTGAATGGTGAGATACATTTGTGGCTAACGCTATCCGAGATGACGGAAGCTGAGCGCTCCGTGTTCCTCGACGTTCTCGCTCTGCTGGACGCCGCCCCCCTCAGCGCGGGCCCCGGCCGAGGATTGAGATAGAGCCCGAGGTCTCAAGGCCTTCCTAGTCTCTCTAGGAAAGCGACGGTGTTCAGTTCCCGCTGCGGCCGGATTTTCACCAAAACTTCTCGCTCGTTCAGTTCCAAGCAATGTGACTGTTCCAGTGTATTTCGCAGTGAGCAAGCTGGTTCCACAGCCCGCTTGCCTGCGCACAAAGGCCGCCGTTTCGGCTAACTAGCAGCGCCGCCAGGCCCGAGATCAAACACCGCGCTCTCGCTCTGCTGGACGCCGCCCCCCTCAGCGCGGGCCCCGGCCGAGGATTGAGGTAAAGCCCGAGGTCTCAAGGCCTTCCTAGTCTCTCTAGGAAAGTGACGGTGTTCAGATCCCGCTGCGGCCGGATTTCCACCAAAACTTCTCGCTCGTTCAGTTCCATGCGTTGTGACTGTCCCAGTGTATTTCGCAGTGAAGCAGCCGGTGTCTCAGCCCGCTTGCCTGCGCACAAAAGCCGTTTCTATGGCTACCCAGATAAATCCAATAAAGAGTGCATTTTCTGGTGTTCCGGCCACGGCCGATGGTGTTACGAGTGTTGTAAGAATGCCCACGTCCCAGTGCCCATTCCCACACCCAGACACAGCCCGCCACGGTGCAGGGCTAGCACAAATAAAACCAACTCATGTTGGTTGTGCAGAAAATGTGGTGAACGCGCCCATACAATGCCCGCTTACACTACACGATGCGTGTCCCTTGGTTTCTGTAAAAACGAAACTAACACACATTTAGTCGGCGCGAGCCGACAGTGTTCTCAGTGCAGTAAATGTGCCCGCTGTTCCGCATTTCCTCACTGACACGCCGAATCCCACGGGATTCACCCCCGTCGCTTTCTATGCACAACCCGTCACAGAGAAGCTGAGCGCGGCCAGGCTGCCCGCTGTGATTAGCGCGCACCTCGCACGCTGTGAACACAGCGTTGATTCAGTCGGCGCGAGCCGAGCATTCTCCGTGCAGAAAATGTGCCCGCTGTCTCGCGCCCGCATTTCTCACAGACACTCCGAATCTCACGGGATTCACCCCCGCTCGTCTTCTCTGCACAACCCGTCACAGAGAAGCTGAGCGCGGCCAGGCTGCCGGCTTTGATCAGCGCGCGCCTCGCACGCTGTATACACAGCAGTGATTTAGTCGCGCGAGCTGACAGTATTCTCAGTGTAGAAAATGTGCCGCATTTAGTAAATGTGCCCACATTCCCTCACATGCGCGTCCCGCCATAGAGAAGCTGAGCGCGGCCAGGCTGCCCGCTGTGATCAGCGCGCCCCCCGCCTCGAACGCTGTAAACACGGTGCTGTGTTCCCAGTACACAGGGGCTCTCGAGCCGCCGTCCTGCCGCGGCCAGAGCCCAGATTTCATTCTACCCCTAGCTATTCACGCAGATGCGTGGTTAAGGCTTCCCGGGGTATCAGAATGGGTGCTGAACACTATAACGAGAGGCTGTTCGCTACAGTTCGCTCGACGCCCCCGCCGTTATACGGCGCGAGTCGAAACTACGGTGTATAGCGAAGTGTTTCATCTACTTCGAGCCGAGATAGCGAAACTACTGAGAAAAAGGGGCTATAGAACCTCTATAGAACCTCTATAGAACCTCTGCTCCGCATGCGCCCACTGCAGCTATGGCTAAAAGCACGAGTTCCCCCAGGGCGTGGACCGCGGGTCTATTTCGCCTCAGGGTCGACCTTCAGTGCGTTTCAGCTCTGAAACCGAGGAAAGTGACCGGCTGGTATCAGTCAGGTGTGAGTCTGGGGATCGCCTCGGGTGTGAAGGTGGTGTCTACGGACGCCTCCACATCGGGGCGGGGAGCGCTGCTCGAGGGCAGACCACTAGCTGGCCTATGGTCAGTACGGGAGAAGCTCCTTCACATAAACTGCTTGGAATTAATGGCAGTCGACAAAGCGCTAAGGCGCTTCTGTCCCCAGATAATAGGCCACCACGTATTGGTCCGGTCGGACAACATGTCAGTGGTGGCGTACATAAATCGCCAGGGCGGCATCGGGTCCACACGCCTTTGCAGGCTGGCGGAACCCCTCTTGGTCTGGGCCCAGCGCAACCTCCTTTCTCTGAAAGCGGCGCACGTGCCTGGGCACCTGAATACGGGTCCAGACAAGCTGTCCAGAGACAACGTCCCGACAGGAGAATGGTCGCTGCATCCGCAGACGGTCCAGCTGCTGTGGGAAACGTTTGGCAGAGCGCAGGTGGACCTGTTCGCGTCCCGCGAGAACGCTCACTGCCCAGTATTCTTCTCGAAAAGCAGGGACGCGCTGGCCCATGCTTGACCCAGCGGTCCCCTGTATGCTTTTCCCCCTGTCTCGCTCCTGCCTCAGGTGTTGGAACGGATCAGGGAAAATGGATGCCCAGTGCTGCTTGTAGCTCCGCTCTGGACGAACCAGGCTTGGTTTCCGGTCCTGATGCGGATGGCCAGCACTGCCCCGTGGCCTGTACCGTTGAGGAGAGATCTCCTCTCTCAGGCGGAGGGCTCGATTTGGCATCCTCGCCCGGAACTGTGGTCCCTGCACGCATGGGCCATCAACGGGTACCCGCTAGCCTCCCGGAAGGAGTGCTAAACACGATCGCGCAGGCTAGAGCTCCGTCTACCAGACGGCTCTATGCCTCGAAATGGTCGGTGTTCTCTACTTGGTGTCGAGCCCGTGGCTTTTCACCTGTGGACTGCGGGGTTAAGGAAGTGCTTGCCTTCCTTCAGGAGCTGATGGATAAGGGAAGGACCCCATCCACGCTCAAAGTTTACGTGGCGGCCATAGCACCGTTTGCTAAACCGGTGTCTGGCCAGTCACTGGGGAAAAACGACTTAGTCGTGCGTTTCCTACGAGGAGGTTAAACCCTCCCAGGCCCCCTTCAGTCCCGGCTTGGGACCTTTCCACGGTCTTGGAGGCCATGAAAGGCGCCCCGTTTGAGCCGATCCAGCTGTCGGACATGAAGCACCTGTCCCTTAAGACGGTGTTTCTATTGGCTCTCGCTTCAGTGAAGCGTGTAGGGGACTTACAGGCGCTTTCTGTAAGCGCGTCTTGTCTGGAGTTTGGGCCTAACGACTCAAAGGTCGTACTCAAACCGAGGCACGGCTACGTGCCGAAATCCCTCAATACACCGTTTAGGGCCCAGGTAATTTCCCTGTCAGCCCTTCCGGTTCTCGATGAGGAGAGGGACGCGAGTCTCCTTTGCCCTGTCAGGGCGTTAAGGGCTTATGTGTCCCGCTCGCCTGAGTTCAGGCAGACCGAGCAGCTTTTCGTTTTGTTTGGCGGCCGTTCTAAGGGACTCGCCGCCTCAAAACAGAGCCTATCCAGATGGATAGTGAATGCCATAGCGCTGGCTTACACTTCCAAGGGCCTGCGGTGCCCATTGGGTGTCAAAGCGCACTCCACAAGAGGCGTGGCCTCGTCGTGGGCATGGTATAGCGGGGTCTCCCTGCAGGATATCTGTACGGCTGCGGGCTGGGCCTCGCCGTCGACATATATCAAGTACTATAACCTGGAGGTGCCCGCCTTACAAGCTAAGCTTTTGGCGGTCTGAACTTCGGGCTTATCGGCCGCCAATGCGGCTATGTTGCCCTTACGGGTCGGTACCCCTACGGGACTTTTATGAAGGAGTGATGCTTCTAGCCTCTCCTCCTCTACTCTATGTGAGTTATGGTGATTATGCACTAGATGTGCCCCGGGCTTGGCCCCGGGACTCTGGTGTTGGATCCCTGTCCGCACGGCGTTTTGTATGGGGTCCCCATAGCGTAAGATATTACGCAGTACGAGAGATACTCTCGTAAGAGAACGTACTCGGTTACTAACGTAACCTCGGTTCTCTCTAGAGAGGGAACGAGTACTGCGTATCTTGCCGTGCTTGAACTATGCTCTGGTTCGCTTCGGTGTACAAAATCAGAGAAATACAGCTATCGAGGGGTATTTACAGGGCGAGACCACGCCTATACTGGCGGGACATGACGAAATGAGCGCGAAGCGTCTTCATTCGTCATTACGTCACGCAGTGCCTTCACTCGATAGGCTGCAGCTTTTCCAGCGAGGCAGCCAATGGGCGCGCGAGCTGTTTCGCCCTTGTCTGCTTGCTGCTGCAAAAGCGTTTTGCATGATTAAAAAAATTAAGGATAATTTTTGGCTTCAATATCTCGAGGAAAGAGTGTTTCCCCATAGCGTAAGATATTACGCAGTACTCGTTCCCTCTCTAGAGAGAACCGAGGTTACGTTAGTAACCGAGTACGTTTTCTAACAGGAAAAAGGACGTGCGGTTTGTGCAGCTGTATAGACGGGATTTATCTTCCGCATCGGCTTCGAAAAACGCGATCGTGTGTAGTGTAGGCCTACACCAGATCGGAGGAACAAGTATCAAGTAAAAATACAAGTAAAAATATCTCTGTCTCTCGATGAGAAACCGCTAAGTTATATCACAGTCTGGACGGATATGAGCATGCCATACGCGCCTGATCAAAGCTTATAGTTTCTGTTATTGGTAAATTCCTCCTAGATGACCAATAATAGCTTTGCTATTAACTGATATACGATGGTAATAATCTGTACAATATTGTGAGCACAATGTAGGCTATCTATAACAACACGTCTCTCACCCGACACCTGCCGTTCTCATCTCAGTAATTGCGTTTCACAAGAGTAGCCTATTCCCCATTACTCTGTGCATGTAGTAGAACAACGACATTACCGAACAATATACGCCTCACATTTTACCAAACAGAATGAACGATGCACTATAACTATTACACTATTAATTAAAACTCACAGTGAACAAAACAGATATGCCTTACCTTTTTGTTGCAGTGCAGTTTTTATTGCATATTGGTCTAATGTTTTGCCGACAGCATACCGTCCTCATTTTTTTTATTGCTGCTTCCATTCTCCTGATTGCTATTATTTAATTTCTTCGTTAAAAAACATCCAGGGAAGACTGAATAGGCTGTTTCTTTTCATGTTTACTCAGTATCTGACAGCTAGGCTAATCAAAAAGACACTCGATTAAGTGACGCAAAAAACTGCGGCTGCGCACACTAACTCCACACAAGTTTTTTTTATAATAATACTTTTGCAATAATGTGTGTCTCCTCTGACCGTTGTTCTGTCTAACATTAATCCTGACCTGACCCTGCTCTCTCGGCAGCATAGCAGGCTCATAATTGTATGGCTGTGGTCCGTGGTCCGTCATACCAGTAAGTCTGAAATGTCATTGCGATCCATTGTTTTCCTGTTGTTTGAATGGTTTGAATCGACCGCTCTCCCGCCCGTTACGTCATGCCCGTTACGCCCATTTTCAGATGCGGAAGTAAAATTCTCTCACAAAAACGACTCCAGAAGCCAATGTAGCGCATTTATAAGTATATTTTATAGAAAATCTAGTTACTACATTGTTTTTCTATACATTGACTCCTTGGGTCCTCTAACCTGCAATATGCCCTTTAAATCCACACTTTAGCACACAAAGTCAAAATACTTTAACATTTTAACAGTAATATGAATACCAAAGTCCTCTGAGGTCATTTTCAATACATACAATAATTGAGATGCAAGATGACAGCAGTTGAAACAAGAGCAAGTCCGTGGCGTGTTAGTAGAGATATGAGAGTATAGTTTTCAAAGTATACTCTGGTTTTTGAGCATACTAGCTTATGTAAATTTTGTGAGAGTATGCGAGTGCTGTACAGACATACTGTTTTTCTTCAAGTCAGTATGACAGAAATATTCAAAACTCTCATGGATCGTAACTATTTTACATTTTGGATACATAATGGCTAATTCCTATGAATTTGAACAATCTCATTTGTACATTTTCGTATAATATGCCACTAACTGGCTACCATACCTGCTACCATACCATACTCAACCACCTGCTACTAGTTAGAATCAGTGTTAGGGAAAACGTACTACAAGTAATGCAAGTTACTTAATCAGATTATTTTTTTCAAGGAACTAGTAAAGTGACTAACTGGTCTGTTGTCTGCGTTGTGTTTTGTGCGTTGTGAAAAATGGGACAGCAGTCGGCAGTTTTGCTGGTCTTTTATTCGTCTCTGATATAAAACAAATTAAAGCAGCCTCTTAGTGTGAGAGTCACCATTGTTTTATTTCTCCAGTGCATTACCAGTGCAAAGAGCGAAGATAAATCACATTAAACAAGAAAATACATGTAATAGAAAACCTACCTGATATAAAACGAATTAAAGCAGCCTCTTAGTGTGAGAGTCGCCCTTGTTTAATCTATAAAACAAATGTAATATACTTGTCACATGTGCTCTCATTTCCACATTTAGCCCCAGAAGCAAAAATATAACTTAAACGGAATGAAATTACAAACATAACCACACAGATAGGTAAAATAATATTATATACAAAAATTAGAGTGAAAATATAAAAGCAACAATTAAAATTAAGATTAAAAAAGATTATCAGGAGCCCAAAATAACCTCACCTCTCCAGTGCATCACCAATGCAAAGAGGAAGAGGAGGGGACAGAACAGGAAATTATATTGACTCATGATGTCATCACCATAATTAAAGGGGAAGGCACACACACTTCAATTAGGCAGTCATTTCGGTTGTATGTAAACAAACAATTTTGTGTGATTTCTAATAATCAATATATGCATTTAACAGGAAACTTTCTGTACCTGTAATACATATCTTTTAAATTTACAACAAAATATTTGAGTTTCTTTTTCAAATAAGTAGCGCAATTTACTTTGTGTTCTCTTTTACTCCTGTCCTCATGTTGAGAGCAATTGAGAGAGAGGTGCAGAGGTGCACGGTGTTAACATGATAGTTACTGTAGTTCTAGACTAACTGTGAGCATGCATTTACTAATCTCACTTGCACAAAAACATTCAATATTCTTAAAAATAAATAAAAACAGTAAAACGCAAACTCAGATTATTACGAAAACCTGCAATAATTCAAAGTTAAATAATACATATACATATATTTTATGTATTTAAGCTCACTTTATAAGCCAATGTCTTTGCTGCTCACATTCGATGATCCAATTCAACCATACCAATGAGCAAAAATTACGTCACATGACCAAACATTATACATTTGTGCATATCTAGATCCAGAATGGCAGCACAGCAGAAAGTACTCTAGATAGCTGTGTAATCAATAGTGCTATAATATTATTTAATGAAATGGGTCGAAAAATAGCCTTAATTAAATAAATAAAAATCATCATGAACAATCTGTCCATTTTCCATCAGTTTCCTTTTGTTTCTTGAAATTTTCACTACACTTTATCCATTTTTTTGTCTGTCACTGTTAGTCTGTCACTGTTAACACGGCCACAGTAATCAAAATAAGTTGTAACAGAAAACATAGAAGGTTCAGATAGAAGAGAAGGTTGAGGCGAAGAGAAATCCCCACTGAACTGTCTACTAACCTGGCAGCAGAGCGTCGGCGAGCCAGCTGCCCGCTGATAAGAAAAACTCTTAAAAACATGGAATTGAAGTAGTGCCAGCAGATATCAGATTATTCTCATCTTCATCCACCCCTGCGTTGTGTTTGGCAGTCGTGGGAGATATGACAACAGAAAGACATGTTTAAAGGAACTGATTCGAGAATCACATCATGTGAAACAGTCCTGCATGCTTGCTGATTATGTTGTCTGACCCTTTGAAGGTCATTTTGGAATTGTACAGTATTGCAGTGTGCCAATGGAGATACTTTTTAGTCTTGCAAGAAGTGCTGATTTGTTATCAGAGAGATAGAAAGGAAATAAGAGAAAAAGTGACAAGGAGAGGGAGAGAGAAAGAAGCTTGCCTTTGCTGCGCCCGTGACTTGCAGAGGTTAATGCGTCTCTCCTGCGTTCTGACACACGGCCGCCTCATTCTCTCTTGCGCATTATCTCCTGTCTTCAGAGGCGACAAAGCTAGTAAGCTTCCATGACAGGCAGCAAAGGTAAGGCCTAACTTCCTTTCATTGTAACAACAAGGCCGCAGATTCGTCTGGAAATGGAAATCTGTGAATGAGGAACTCGGGAGCTGACGGACAACAGTGGCTTCCTGTAGTTAGTGTGAGAAAGAGAGTGCAAGAGTCTAAAAGACACACACTAAGACTTCAATTAAAATGTTACGCTTCACAGAAGAACACTGCCTGTATAGCAGGTGTTAGCCTGTGGGTGCGAGACTGAAGCAATCAATCAGTCAGTCAATAAATCGTTAAGTATGCCAAGCAAGTGCTAAGTTAACTCTCCTCATACACTCACTCAGAGATCCAGAGATGAGAAGGGGTTGGACATCATTATAATAATAACACTATTAATTTCTCTAAACTAAACTAAATATTTAAGTTCAGCTGCCTCTTTTATTTTTAAGTTTAATACAATTTTCTGTACTACTCATTTTCAACAATTTTTTTTAATTGTCTAATTAATCTTGTCTAATTTTGTATAATACAATAAGTTGGAATTGGTTAAATTATTTTGATGAGGTAACTGTAACAGAAAGTAATGATAAAACATTATATGGTCTTATATGAGTTATATGATCATACCATTTTTTACAGTGTACAAGACAAAAATAGGTGTAAGGTTCATGAGGTAACGACCACTTGTGTCTTTGATAAAATGAGAAGATTGCCCTAATGTCCTCATCTTTTTTTCAGAGATAGTAATTAAATTAGTGTTCTCAATGTATGAATTGCGTAGCTGTTCAATAAGGCCTTTAATTGTCCTCTGCTGCACCTCCCATCCCACCTAATTATACATTGTGTTATTCTTTACCCTTACCTGCACATTATTCCTTTCTTTGTTTATTTGACTGATTACTGCTCCTCCTTTCAGCATCACTGTTTGTATTTCCTACCATGCAGGTGCTGATCCCTGAGTGGGGTAGCAAAATGGTAAATGCCATCTAAAAATACCCCACCCCCCAATCCCTCCCCTTTCCTCGTCTGACTCAGCTCGTCCCTTGGAGTAACCAGCAAAAATGAGCGAGAAAATGGAAGAGTGACGACACTGGTACAATAACACATTCCCAGGGAAAATGTCATGCGTTTGAAATACAGCTTGGCCAGCCTGGCTCTCTAAACAGGATACGTAGAGTTAAGGTTTATGAAAAGGGAAGAAAGAGCAGAAGTGAACACTCCCACATGCATACACACACATTTTATAGACATGGAAATCAGGTGCTGGTTCACTAAGAGATTGGCTTATGGTATATGATGCAGCAAAAAAAAACTGATGGCTAAAAATGTTTCTCATTGGCAGTTGTGGCAAAAAGTAAATTTTTGACCCTGTGTGTGAGAATCAGTAGTGGGTTACAGTGGATCAATGCATGAAATGAGTGCGTTTGCCCTTTTCCCTATACTAATCTGCCCTATGTCCGAGAGAAGACCCCCGAGCACCGATTGGTGATCAAAAGCCCCTCGCTCCCCCCACTGTCCCCTGAGGGCCCGCACCATAGACCTACCGCAGCATTTCTCATTCAAGCCATCTGCACTGAGAAAACCCTCATGAGGCCCACAACAATCATTGATTTACTTTACTGACGGTAATTCCAAAGAATCTGTTGACGGATATGAATTTACATTAGCTTACTAACATTTTTTTTTTTTGCACCTATCAGTTGCAGGTTGGTAAAAATCCATTTGTATTATCTATCTCGAGTCCATAAGGCTTGTGCCTTCTGTTGTGCGGTAACTATTTCTGCATCAATACTTTCTGCAGCAAAAGGATTTATTTGAGATCGAGCAGGCAGAATTTTACATTCTCCCTTCAGCACCAGAAGTCCTTGTTTCAGACTAAAGCACACTTGACATTGCACATATGCCCATAACAAGCTTCCAACCGATCATGCATTCACAATAGGGTGCCGTCAATAGAATTACCCCTGAATTTTTAAAGACATTCCTCAAAAATGCAAGGGAATTCAATTAATCATTGATCCATCCCTGACTGATCTCATTTCAGTTCTGGGTTTGTCCGCAGGCTAAATATTATGAATTTGAGGATGTTTAAAATAGGAAGACTGTCACTTGATCTCTCTTGGCTTTGCACTCTAAATGCCTTGATTTTCAGACAAAGATGTAAGTCCTTAAAAACAGTGATTCATAATATATCAATTGTTTGGATTCTTTGTCTCTGTGTCGCAGCGCGGCTTTAGTGAGAGAGTCAGTGTCAAGATCAAACGGAATCGTGATGCTAAGCCATTACAGAGCCCAAAAGATAATGCACTGTATCAATACGAATAGCTCCAAAATGGAACAGACTCCTCAGTCCGAGAAAGCCAATGGGATGCCAGTTAGTCAACAAAACTGAGGAATATAATATGAACCTTCAGCAGTCTCTGTGATGTTGCATTGACCCAATCTCACGACCCAGTCGAGCCAATTTAATTTTGTACTTCACCCAAACAGGCGATGCAATTGACTTCCTGAGAGTTGCTGAGATACCAGCATCTGGGTATATGAAAAAAGCAGAGAGACTAATGATTTTGGACACCTCATTTACCACCAGTCTGATAAAGAAAAAATGTTGTGTCCATGATCTTTAACTGCGAACAAATATAATTTAACCTATCATGGGAAAAAATATTATGATGTTATGATGTGTGTGTATATATTTTTTCCCTGTTTAGGAAAATGTGTATCTGTAAATGAGATGTTTTGCTGTGCTCCAGTTAAGTCAATTTTGACAGAGTCGCTCCATAATTGATAATTAAATGTTGTGAACTGTTATTTGGAGAATATACATTAAATATGAAACCACAGCTTTTTAAAACATAAAAGCGTGTCAAAAATGTAAACACGTAAGCTTCTTTATAGAGATAACAGGTTGAAGTTGAAGAATTTTTTGCACATGCTCTGTTGAATTTCAATGGGGCTGCAAAGATTCAGGACCTTGGACAGAGACACTGCAGTTGACGCCACTCATGTCTGTTCACGCACAGTGAATGCCATGGTTGGTTAAAGCTGCGTAATTGATTCAGCCATTCAAATCTGACAGAGGACAAACAACAAAGTGACATTTAAAAGTCACTTTTGCAAGTATTTACTCATTTAAAGCCATCATAGACAATATTTGAGATAGTACAATCAGAGGGTCATTGGGTCAACAACATTCACCTGTAAAAAAGAGTTCATATTTTTTGTTCTCCAGATTAGCGTATTGGCTTCTGGGTTCTCTAAAGCATCAGTAAATACATAGTTTTCTAAAGAACTCTAGAACTTAACAAGTTGTGACATTAAACTTCTTTTTGTTTTAATTGTAATCTATATTTTTAAAAGTGGAGCTTGTTGACAGCAGTACAATCAATACATTTGTACAAAACCAAATGTCACTAACCCACTCCTCCTTTTTCACAGGCAGCGTTCCTTAAACTTAAAGACTAGATACTAAAGCCGTAGAGTGATATAGAAAAGGAGGAAATTGAGATTGTGATGAGCAGTATGATTAATGGGGCTGAACAGAATGGGAGTTAAAGACCAGAAAATGAAAACTCAGCGGTCATTCATTAAATGTCAACAAAATGTGTTAAATGTCTTTCGTCTCTTTCAAAGACTCATGTCTGCCATTTGCTTTATTCCCCTTTAAAATTTTGTTTCAGTGTACATTTAGGATTTGTGTCTCAGACGTTGATATCCTACACTGGTAAGTGTCACAACTCTCCTTTATGGTCAGCCATGATTTTTCTAGTTTTTTTTAACATGTAAATGAAAAGCTTGTGGATGTTGTGATATAAAGATTAAAAAGAACCTCCATAATCAGATTATTCAATAACATCCATGAACATCATCACAAATCAATGTGAAATTATAGGCTACTATCTTACCACAGTTTTTTTTCCCCCATAAATCCTGTTTTGCAAAATCTCTCAACTACCTCATGAGGGTGTATGATAGCGTTTTCCCCTTAACTGTAATTTGTTTAACTGATGGTATTTTTCTCCTGTTAATATTAACCAATGCTGTTAGATCGACACTTGTTTGCAAACTTCAAGGCAAAATAAAGCACTTAAAACATTCTGGACTCCACATGACAGCAAAAATACCATTCACCTGTATGAACCACAGTCGCTGTTCTAGTCCAACTCAGCTTTTGTTTCAATGGGATAGTCCAATAGAAAGGGTGTTCGCCATATAAATGAGCTTTTACTCGGCTGAGGAGAAGTATATGCTGTCTTGGAATACGGCATTGAAAGAGAAAGAACACACGAACCCCGGCGAGAAAGAGTGTGTGTGATGGAGTAGAGAAGGCGCATGTGTGATGAGTGTGTATGTGTATGCAGACACTGCCCACCGCTGTCGCGCTCCCCCCATCTTGCATGTGGACCGTCTACCGCCGGACTGAGTCGCACCAGGGTTCGTGCCACTGCAGGGGAAAAACCCGGCAAGAATGGATTTCTAACAACGTTTCTCCTTTCTGTCCTTTACCCAACTGACGTCATCCTCAATGTCTCTCACAAATTTGAACTAACAAAATGAGGATTTCTTGTAATCAGCTCTTACTGCTATTCTCTTGCGTTTGGGGACTCACTATGGGTGCTTTTCCGAGCAGCGTTCAAATCGGTAAGTACGGCGATGTTTGTCAAAGACACGAGCTCCACGTTAAGACAGTGTCAAATGAATGACAAAAATAAGACCGTCTGCAGTGGGGGTCAACTGCGAATGTCAGTGCGCAAATAATGCGGTTGGAAGTAGATTTCTTGTATGACAGCAAAGGATAATTTTAGAGGGAAATAGTTTTTTTTGGTACACTTTTTGATTGTTTGTTTTTAGCTGTCAAACAGATCAGTGTGCCACGTTTTGGTTATGGCACCACTGCAGTGCTCTCCGTGGCTCTAACGGGATGTTGTTCTGAAGATGAATCATTCTGAACAAGGGCACACACGCAATGAAAGTTTATTTATTTATTAATGAATGCTTTGTGAAATCAAAATAGTACGGATAAATGATCACAAAGCGACTTAAATATTAATTCACCACCTCGTGAATAGAAAGTGGCTTAATTTATTCCAATACTGCATCAAGCCCTGTGTCATAAGCTCTGAGACTCCTGGTGCATGTGAGATACATGATCTCTCTCTCTCTCTCTCTCTCTCTCTTAGCCTATTATTTTACCAAATGATAAAGTGTACCGTTGTCTAAGGAATGCAATGCCTTAAAAACACTGTAAAAATTCTATAAAATTTACAGTAAAAAAGCAACAACTAGCAGCTGTGATTTTGTGAAATTCAATATGGTGACGTTTCAGGCATTAAGGGAGGAGTTTTGTTGCCTTTTACATTTTGTATAGGCTTCATTATTAATTTATTATTGAAACTATTTAATTAATATTGAGTAGCTTCGAAAGAAAATAGACAGTTAGCTGTCTACATATATTTCTTTTTAGCCAACAAAAATAGTTCCAAAAGTAGCCAAAGTGGCAAAGTCTTGCGTGTCACCAAGCAATGCACAGACTAAAATCCAGAATGGAGCTGCCTATAGTGGAATGGAGCAATAGATATTACTTGCTCAAAGCATTCTGTAATCACTATAGCTCCACTCTGGGTTTTACATTTCACGCTTCCCACCCACTAGTGAGAGAAACCCAGAAATGTTGAATAACAAAAATCTTTTTATTTTATTTATTATACCACCAGAAACTAAAAGTCAACAAAAAGTCAAATAAATCATAGTTTGACTTTACAACATGAAAAATGAAGAAACTGTCCAGCCAGTGTTATGTTAAAACAAACATACATATATATATATATATATACACACACACACTATAGTATCAGGGTAACACATTTTAAATTTGGCGTTTTAGAATGCCCCCATATTAGCTACATTTAATTTTTGTATTTCGCATCCTGCCAAACGTTCTCCTTCAAATAATATGTAGCCTATAAATGTTGGCTGTGTTGCATTTTAGAAAAAACAATACACCATAAAATAACTACTGCTTATTCAATGTTTAAAAGCAGGACAGTGGACACTAAAAAGCTGCAGTCCTTTATAATGTTTTCTAAAGGAGGACCGAAAAAAAAAGGTAGAATGTTTTGTAGGAACTCACATAGTCCCTCCTCTGAACCTTGTAACGCTCTAACTGTTTTACCCCCAGGGAAACGGTTAGAGTGTTACAAGGTTCAGAGGAGGGACTGTGGGGGAGTGGGGTAAGATGACCCAGTGGGTTGAGCCTGCATCTTGACAACTGTACACTTGTATTGTCATGTGACCATATATTTTGGAACCACGCATTATTTCTGCCAGACTGTGAAAAGGAGAAGCACATGGGGGGAGTGGAAAGCACCCATTTACTTTAAAAACTGTTTTTGGCTTGTCAAAGTAAAATGTGAGCATAGCAATGGCTGTTACATCAAAGCAAATTTGTCCAGGTCTAAAAATATTTATGATGCATGTTGGTGATTTAGCAACGTATAAAACCATAAAAATCATTTAGCTAAATATTAGCCTGAATTGGTAAGCTATAGTTTCCTTTTTACCCCAAAAAAATGGCAGCTTTGGGGCAAAGTGAGCCAAATGCTGCTGTGGGGTAAGTTGAGCCAGTGTTTTAACCTACATTAGGCACTGAAGTTAAATAAAATCTCAGAAATTTAAACTTGGTAGAATTTCAATGTAATATTACGCAAAATTTTTAGTCTACTAAATATAGCCTATATATATATATATATATATATATATATATATAGCCTATATTGTATACATATTTCATTTATTTGATAGGGACGGTGTACACCAAATCATTTTCTGATGAGAACCAGATTATGCTTTTCACCATAACCATGTATCTTTCCTCTTGTATATGGCCAACATGTTTGACATTGGCAAAAAGGTACAATAATCTTTTGACTGTTTGACTGTTTTATGTATTTCATTTTTATTTCATTTTACTCAACAAACTCTCTGTTTAGTCTGTTTTGGGGAAAGGTTACAACTTTGGTGTTCAAGATATTGTTTCAGAAATGCAAACAATTGGAAGATATTGAAATTTAAACTTAATTTGGTTGGTTTTATGTAAATAAATATAACTATTTGTAAAAAAAAATTTGATTGTCAAATTAGTTTTTAAAAGAAGT
The DNA here is from genome assembly GCA_036326025.1 of Chrosomus eos. Classification (NCBI taxonomy): domain Eukaryota; kingdom Metazoa; phylum Chordata; class Actinopteri; order Cypriniformes; family Leuciscidae; genus Chrosomus; species Chrosomus eos. Next base: position 19,607,044 of record CM070834.1, read on the forward strand.
AAATTCTTATAATTTTTACACTGGTGTGAATCAGATTAATTTAGACGATCAGTTTACACCCAGATGGTGACTTACCTGTACTGACCCTAACTTGGGGCAAATTGAGCCACAAGAACACTTTTTTTTTATAAGACATAGTTTTAGAATCTTTTGTCATATATGTATTCTGATAATTTAAAATGTTAGGAAACATTCTGAAATTACTTTAGATACTTTCATTGTACTTCTTCCTCGTCTCCCCTTATTTTGAGGACCGCATAAGTAAAAATGGCTCATCTTACCCCACTCTCCCCTAAATGCAATCAAGGGACATTTTCAGATCTCGTTATAATCCCATTAATGTTACTGTTCTCATTAAAATATAATTTGCTACATGAGTTAGGCCTACCTGTAGGATTTCAATTAGTCCAGTATTGCCAGTATTGTCCAGTTGCACGCCATCTGGTTTATGCGCATGCGCATGTTTTCATGCGTTCGCGGGCTTCGCGCTGAGAGCCTGAAGTTTACGGTGTCGCGTTTGCTCTCAGGACAGAAGGAAAACAGAATACACTTTATTTTATGAATCTGACATCTACAGAAACGAATATAATCGCAAATGGCAATTATGCACAGGGGAAGACAACTCTCGAGTCAAGTTACAGCACCATATCTGCCAAATACTTGCTCCATCAACCAGTGTTTATGAGCTCATTGAAATCATTTAATATAAAGTTCTATTCTATCGTGCTTCGGATAACAGGTCGTGCGCTTGCCACACAGCGGTTTGCTTACTTTGTGGCTTCTTCTGCCATTTATTGTTAAATGCGTTCTTGTAAAGTGACGTCACTGACGGAGTTTCTCCATGCACGATGCAGATGCCAATCAATGGAATTTGTCAATTATTTACATTATGGATTAGTCATGAAGGCAGGCCTAAAGGGCCTCTATGACTAGTCCATTGACAAATTTCATTAAGGTTAACCAGTTTTTTACTCTGCTATAGCCTATATATATATATATATATATATATATATATATATATATATATATATATATATATATATATATATATATATATATATATATATATTTTTTTTTTTTTTTTTTTTTTTTTGTCAAAATTACAAGTATTTTTATAGTCCAAAACATCCATTTTAATATTCCAGAGAGACGTCATATATGTGCATAATGGGGTTATTCGCCTGTGAAAGCTCACTAGAGTGTGCACTTGACTCATCTGATGTGGCATGTTACTTGAATCTCAATATCCTTGAAGCATGTGTATTTTTGTACCCATATATCTTTTTCCTCTTAATCAAATAGCCGGTTTCCTATTTGACGTCTTTGGTGCAATGTGTTATTTTTCTTCTCCTGACTTATTTCTTTCTCGCTACGGCTCTCCCTCTTTCCTGCAGGCGGGCTGTTCATCAGGAACACAGATCAGGAGTACACTGCCTTTCGGTTGGCCATTTTTCTTCACAACACAAGCCCTAATGCATCCGAGGCCCCTTTTAACCTGGTACCCCACGTGGACAACATTGAGACAGCCAACAGCTTTGCCGTGACCAATGCCTGTGAGTTCAACCTGCTTATACTGGCTATTTACATGAATGCTGCTTTATTAACAACAGAAATAGGGTTGTGAGAGGATAGTGGGTGATTGCTTATGTTGATGGAATTACAGTTGGTTCAGATCAAGTCCCACTTCCAATATGAATAGTAAACAATTTCGGCTAATGAGAATCGTACTGGCTACATAAACTGAACAGAAGCACTAAAGGTCTTCCATCCAGTCAGCACTGGCGTGTCTTTGTGAAATCTGTCCTCCGGCTCTCAACTGGCACAAATACAGGCTAAGTGCATGTAGGGAGTGTATGGTATGTTTGTGTATGCACCCTTCCCCCAATGCCGTGAGCCGGGTATTCTCACTGTGTGTTCATGTGTGTGAATGTTTGAATTAATTTGTGTGCATTCTGCTGACATATGTGCTGGCATTGCATAAATTGTGTTTGTGTTTGGATTTTGCAATAATACAGTCTAGGTCTGCCATAGTTTGTTTATAAGCCCCTTCTGGTATTTCTTCTGTGTGTTCCCATGTTTAGGCCTGTGGGCCAGAGTGGTGGTTGTGCTTTAAACCAGTAACAAAAAGGTGATGATGTCACATTGAGGTGCTCCATACTTTCAGAATTTTTTTGTTGTCACTTCCGATCATGCTCAGCATTTTTTGACATAGGGTCAGAGGGTAATCGTGCAGCTCAGCCACGTTGTGCCTGGACTTCTGGTACTTCCTCTTTGTGCCCAGTTTACTTGTTATTTCCTACACGTAATTTTCAGTTCTCGGCTCTAACCACAGCATGCAGTGTACCTTATTTTCTAGTTCCTTCCATCTACTGTGCTGTGATGAAGTGATATGACGACCTGTGCTTCCCAGGTATTTGTGCTTTGTGGAAACTTTGAAAATATGCTACACAAGAAATGTTTCTCTTTAACTTCTTGCAGAGACAGCATAAATCCCATGAAATCAAAATTGGAGAATTGCAGCTTTCCTGTTACTTTTAAAGCCTTTAAAAAAAAACGATTGAAGCAGATGCACACATTTAAAATTGACAGTCTCTTTCAGGGAAATTGGAGAAATATTTTGATGACTCCTATTTCACTTCCCAGTTTTTGTCCAATTAAATTAGCCTATCTCTAGAGAAAATGACCCTCCCTCAAATATCACCTGCAGAGCTCAACAGTAAGGATGTCAGAAGTGTTTTGAACATGTATGCCTCTGTTTTTCAGTTGGATACGAATATGAAGTAAAGGTTTTTGCTGTGTAATTTTGTATAATGCTGTATAATTGTAATCAAAATTATTCAACCCCCATTGCAAATCAGGTTTATTAGCTAAATTTACTGACATTCAGCTGTTTGCAATGAACAAATCAAACAAAAGTAATTGAAATATCTGGTAAGTGGTTTCCCCAAATTCAACTGAAAATGCAACTTTTAATGACTTCTGCAGTCTCAAAATTATTTAACACCCTGAATAGAATCCCTCACAACAGCACAAATCTGCAAAACAGGTGTTGTCTTATGCACATCTCATGCAACTAATCAACGGCTTCATTAGTTGCACCAGGTTTGCTTGAGCTAGAACACATGAAATATTTGAACTAGCTAGGTTTATTGAGTGTCCGTATAACTGCATGTTAGAAATATGGCAAAGTCAAAAGAATTGTCCAAAACGTTAAGAGAAGATATCATCGTATCAAGGAACATGATACAAAAAGATAGCCAAGGTACTAAATATTCATAGAGACACCGTTGGAAGCATAGTTTGCAAGTTTAAAGTTAAACGGACAGTTGTTACACTACCTGGATGGGGCAGAAAATGAAGCTATCAATGGCTGCAACCAGTTTTCTGAGAAGGCAGGTTCAGAAAAAACACTCAAGTGACTACAAAAGACCTGCGGCAAGACTTGGTGGCAGCAGGCACTAAGGTTTCAGCTTGTACAGTAAGGCTAAACTCAGATGGTTTCCATGCCAGAACTCCAAGACGTACACCACTACTGACCCAAAAGTACAAGAAAAGTCGGCTCCAATTTGCTCAAAATCATATAAATAAGCCACAGATGTTTTTGGATTCTGTTTGTGGACCGATGAAACAAAAAACTGGAACTTTTCTGCACTATGGATCAGCGGTATGTTTGGTGGAAGAAGAATGAAGCATATGCTGAAAAGAACACTCTGTCTAAGCCTAAGCATTAGGGCTGGGATGATATAGCCTGGTAATAGCAGACTCTGCTACTTCACTTTGCTTCGTAGAAAGAGTCTGGAATGGCATAGTAATAGAGAAGTGTTTTCTCTCTCGCTAGGGGACGCTTGTCTGAAGTTTAAAATCATTGGCTACCCGTAAGCCAATCAGATAAGTTTATTTATGACGTATGTTATGCGCCGACACAGCCACATCGAACCACAGACATCATGCATCGAACTCAAATCTATGATCGAACTTCCACTGTTAATCTGCTGTGAACACTTGATGATGCGAGCGAAATACCGGAGTGAACATGGCTGTTAACGACTTTTGCAGATTATGCAAAGTTAATCTACGCATCCACGGTACAATCAGGGCCTCTAAACTGATATTTGACAGTAGAGAGAAACAAAAAAATATTTGCAGCCAACTGTCAAAGTTAGGATTAGTTCTGTCAAACACAGCTCTTTGTTCATCTCGAGTCTGTCGGAATTGCTGCAACTTAATTGCAAGATTACAGCATGTCATGGCAATATTTAATACCTGGAAAAGAAAGAAGACACTGACCTGTCAAAAGGCTCCCCAGTTTCTCGCTGACGATTGGTAATAGTTGATAAATTAAACTTTTCCCAAAGGGAGTAGGGCCACAACATCACCTCCATTCAAAATGTTTAATACACACTCTTCTTGTTCGGGCTTCAGTTTGCTAATGCCGGGAATATTCTCCACAACAGAGCGAACTGCATCCGCGTCTCCATATCCGCGGCCGTTTTCGATTTCCCTGACCTAATCTTAAACTTGGCGCTTAGCGACTACGTCACGGCTTTCAGCCCGCCCTCTGTTCGTTGATTGGCCCGGCTGTTTTCAGGCCAGAGGAAAACCGATAGATAGGCCGCTGTCTCAGACAGAGTACAGAAGCGAAATGAAATTGAGCGGAAGTACGAAGTCTGACGTAGTCAGGCTAGGGATGATACACTTATCTCCCGATTCGATACTATCATGATACTTTAGTGTCGATATGATATGTATTGCGATTTTTTTAAGAATTGCGATTCTACAAGTATTGCGATTCGATATTCCAAAATATTACGATTTTTTTTTTTACACAAATGAGGAAAAGTTCAATAATACACTTATACAGACTCTACATGATGTATAAGATGAGTCATATTTAAAAAAACAATTAATCACATCTTTCTGACTTTTATTTCAGAAGCATCATACAGTACCAGGCTACATTTTTTAATAAATGATTCAATAACATACATTTTTTAACAGTCACTTGTCACCACCTAGTGGCATATTACGTGTTCAATCTATAGACGCGTAGCGTTTCTTTACAAAGTGGCATCGCCAACTACTGGCCTGGCATCCATAATACAGCGGTTCTAGTCGTTTTCGCGGATCCGTGTGAATGGCGATCGTTTTGACAACGTTGTCATCTATACGCAAATAACGCAAAGGAAGAACTTTTCAGTTTTTAGTACATCATTGTCGTATAAACGTACACTTGTACTCCTTATCCGATATCATAACAGGCTGTGTTCTCTACACTGATGATAGTCCCTGTTCCCTGATGATTGAGTTGGCCCCTTGAATGATAATGATGTATTTGTCTGAAATGTATACAGCCCGTTTAACCTTCTCAGCAGATTAACGCAGCATGGTCGTTGTAATTTGAGCCAGCCTGATAAGTTCCTGTCCTATTACTGTGTATTAACAATCGGTTTCAGTTAAACAGATTAATCGCCTGGTCCGTCACTCGCCATTTTGAGCGCAGTGTAAATCACTGCAGAGGAGTGGCAGCCCTGCTTGTATAGTAGTCAGACTACCAGCCATCTAACGTGGTGTGCCACATCCTTTCCTTCCTTCCTCTGTGGCTGTCTGTTGCTCTGTTTGCAGTGTGTTGCACATGATGGCTTCTATTTCTCGCTGGGGAGCCATCGCTGCCACGGGAGGATGAGTAGAGGACAGATAATTCGCTCCCAATGATCTTTCTGCCTTCAGCCGTCTGTTTCTTTCCCTCCATCCTCTTAGTTCTGCAGTGTTATTTTACACAGTCAATGGTTAAATTAAGCGGGGAATGACAAATGCGTGTTTTTGGGGAGGGTGAAGGGCAATTTTACATAGTAGGGATTTGTGTGACCTCTAGGACAGTCGTGCAAGTGGGCATGTTTTCAGCTTCTCAGCAGTGGGTATGTCAACTCAGCAGCATAGTGCTGATACCAGCCTCTTTTTGTGTAATTCAGTCATAGCCGAGACAAGTTTGTTTCCTACTGTCGTATCAGTGTGCATGATAGCATCGCCACATGGGCATATGCCCCTCTCCACAGAGCTACCCTCAACCTATTTACACACAGCGCAACATGAGTGAACACTGTTTTATAATAGGAGCACGGCAGCTGGATGAAGTGTTGTTGGTGCTTTTAAACCATTTTTTAAGAGGTCAGCAAGTAAAACATTTGTGATGTTTGTTCTAGCCCCAGAGAATCTCTTGTTGTATCAGATATCTTAAATATGTCTGAAATATTGATGTGCCACTAGAGCATAGCTCGGAGTAAAATGGTCACAAATGCGACAATTGACTTTTATAAACTGGTTCAGGTTTGTGACTTAGTGGTTTGAATTAAGCCCTATTCGCACGGGATTAGTATTATCTGGGGACCTTGTGTGAATTAGAAATTACCCACCCACATCTGAATTTCGTGTGGCGCATTCGCACGGGATAAGCGAAGCCTGTGATTTTACTCGAATTTACTGACTTATCTCCCGGATATGATTGGCTATTGCTTGGAAATGTCTTGTCATTATTATAGGTCTAGCTGATATATCATAAACAGAACAATGTGCCTTACTGCATGCTGCTATACGTGTCATTTCCATCTAACCATTCTTTTTGTTTTTGCTCTTCTGGTGGTTTGTTTTCAACAAAAACCTTGAAAAAATTATGAACGACCCTGCCGAAACACAGAGATGCCGATTCGCACGGGACTAATATTATCACAGGACCTCGGTGTTCGGCGAAATATGGTAGGTCGTTTGCGGGGGAATTTTTACTTTACAAATTACAGACATGGCCGATTCGCACGGGATTAAGATCACAGACAACCTCCGCAATTATTACAAATGACTAGAGGCCACCAGGTTATACTTATCCCTTGCGAATAGGGCTTTAGACTGATTCTGTAATTTGTAAACTAGCGATGCACCAAAATTTCGGCAACCGAAAATATTCGTCTGAAACAGGACAAATAATGAATTTATGATTTCTGCCTAAATAGATTTAGAGGGCTGACATATTGAGTCTGAAATATCAGGTCTGAAATATTGAGAGGTAGTTTATCACCTCTAACATGACAACGTGAACTTCATATCGAGTACTGTTACCCAAATGTAATGTCCAGAATAACCAAAACTTAGATCTAAAAAGGTATTAAATAAATTAAATATGGTCATTATATAAAGCAATTGAATTTCTAAATGAAAATTTCAGTTCCAGTGCTTCTGTAAAAAAATAATTTCAGTTCATCACTATTGAAACTTTGGAAAATAAAAATGTAATTTTGACAAATTTTCGTTTTAGAGGCGTGTGGCTCTCTATTTTTCATTAACCCTGATTTTTGTCAAAAATTTTAACATCTGCAACACAGCAGCACTGCAAGCTAGCTACCTGACTCTGGCATCCAATGGTGGGAGTTTAGGGTGAGAACTAGGACATTATTTTTCAGACCCCCATCTGTGTGCCCTTGATTCACCCTTTTGTCCAGCATATACTTAATATATTTGCAGTTCTATTTGGTGTTGCTAGTGGCACAATGTACTTTAAAGGTCCAATATGTAAGAATTTTGTAATAAAATATTCAAAAATCACTTGCACAGTGTGATATATTTCCTGCAGTTGTGTACTTGCAATATCCCAAAAGTCTCCAAAGATTTTTTATTTCAGAGAAATTCCAATTTTAAATAAGTGGCCGTCCCAGAAACAAATGTCGCCTGTCAATGACGCAATATCCGCGCTATCCTCGGTTTCCGCTCGAACGGCCATATCCATTACGTAACCATGGCGACAGATGTGGACAACTGCATAGTGCGTAACATTTAACGGCACGCAGTTCTTGTTTCGTTCAAACATTATAGACCATGGCAAGCAGACTTTGGGACAAACAAGGAGAATTGAAATAAGGATCAATATCAGCGTGGCGTTTTTGAGATGCCGAGAGCTCCACGTCCGCGACTAACTTGGCCTTGACAGAGCTTCACGAGTCACGATTTGACAGCTTTATTAGACAGGTGAGCAAATATACATAAAATTAATCAATGATATATAACGTTAGCTCAACATGATGAAATGTTAGAATATGGTCAGTATGTTATTCTAATGTTGATCTAGCTTAACGTTAACGTTACTGCTAGTTTCGTATAGCGAACAAACTAACACGCAGAATAACATAATAACTTTCAACACACATTTAAATGCCGTTTAGTGTGATAGTGTAACGTTAGACCAAGTGAAGCAGCGCTACATTACCTCACAAGTTTAATTTGTCTAATAAACTGACCTGACCTGTGTGAGTAATCCAGCACTTGCGGGTAGTTCGGTAGAATGAAATTTCTTAGTCCTATTCCTTTATATCCGCTAGAGGTGTGAACCTATACTGGTCTCACGGTTCGGTTCGATTACGATTTTCATGTCATCGATTCGGTTCAATTCGATTATCGCGATGCATTGCGATGCACCGCATCCTTAATTTTCTATTTTACTTCAAAAGTGATGTATGCGTCGCGCGAGCACGCATACATCACTTTTGAAGTAAATTAGAAAGTGTTCGCGTGAGTGTTCGCCTGTTCAGGAAGTCCCAGTGACAACAACAGAGACATTCCAGTTTAAGTTTCATGGGACTAAAGCCTGTTTATGCCATTAAGAAAATTAAATTCTTTCAAAATAATTTTGTTTTAAAGAAATGTTCATTAAAAGCAGGGCTCATTCATCAGTGTATGTTACCCTGGAGATGCGCGCATCAACCGTCACCGAGTCCGCTGTTGAAGACGATCATCATCACGCGAAATAACACAGAATAAGTGTAATTTGACCATCGGGTGCGGAAGGGTTGCCATCTGTTCCGGTTTGTCCCGATTCCCGGGACACTGAACGTCCCGGTTTTCGAAAGGCTACGTGAATGTATGTTCAAACTGTGTAGCGCGTGCACGGAGAGAGCGAGACCTTGCGTGTGTGCCTCAAGAAGCGCATGTAACTTGCATGCTCATATGTAGGAATGTTTAATTACTCGCACTCGCGTCTCGTCTCCCTCTGCCAGCAGTGTTTGCTACCGCGACAAAGCACATGAGCGTTAAATGGCGTCAGAAAAGCGTCAGTACATTATAACCGGTTATGGTCTATTACTGAACCGAAACCGAATCGTCCTCGTCTGCATCGCGGTGCATCGAAGAAACGATTAATTTTGACACCCCTAATATCTGCGGGACTCGCGTGTGATATCATTTATATCCGCGGGACTCGCGTGTGATATCATTTATATCCGCGGGACTCGCGTGTGATATCATTTATATCCGCGGGACTCGCGTGTGATATCTTTTATATTCGCGGGACACGCGTGTGATATCTTTTATATTCGCGGGACTCGCGTGTGATTTCATTTATATCCGCGGGACTCGCGTGTGATATCATTATATCCGCGGGACTCGCGTGTGATATCATTTATATCCGCGGGACTCGCGTGTGATATCGTTTATATCCGCGGGACTCGCGTGTGATATCTTTTATATTCGCGGGACTCGCGTGTGATTTCATTTATATCCGCGGGACTCGCGTGTGATATCATTTATATCCGCGGGACTCGCGTGTGATATCATTTATATCCGCGGGACTCGCGTGTGACTCGCGTGTGATATCTTTTATAGTCGCGGGACTCGCGTGTGATATCATTTATATCCGCGGGACTCGCGTGTGATATAATTTATATCCGCGGGACTCGCGTGTGATATCTTTTATATTCGCGGGACTCGCGTGTGATTTCATTTATATCCGCGGGACTCGCGTGTGATATCATTTATATCCGCGGGACTCGCGTGTGATATCTTTTATATCCGCGGGACTCGCGTGTGATATCTTTTATAGTCGCGGGACTCGCGTGTGATATCATTTATATCCGCGGGACTCGCGTGTGATATCATTTATATCCGCGGGACTCGCGTGTGATATCTTTTATATTCGTGGGACTCGCGTGTGATATCATTTATATCCGCGGGACTCGCGTGTGATATCATTTATATCCGTGGGACTCGCGTGTGATATCATTTATATCCGTGGGACTTGCGTGTGATATCATTTATATCCGCGGGACTTGCGTGTGATATCATTTATATCCGCGGGACTCGCGTGTGATATCATTTATATCCGTGGGACTCGCGTGTGATATCATTTATATCCGCGGGACTCGCGTGTGATATCATTTATATCCGTGGGACTCGCGTGTGATATCTTTTATATCCGCGGGACTTGCGTGTGATATACTTTATATCCGCGGGACTTGCGTGTGATATCATTTATATGTGCGGGACTCGCGTGTGATATACTTTATATCCGCGGGACTCGCGTGTGATATCATTTATATCCGCGGGACTCGCGTGTGATATACTTTATATCCGCGGGACTCGCGTGTGATATCTGTCTCTTTAGCAATCGCGACCTGCTTCATACCACTATAATGTTAAAAAACGTGAATGTTTGCACTCATCCATAAACATTATTAGATCCATCAGCTTGACAGCAAGTCCCATCATTCAGCTCGTCACTGTGTCATAAACATATGCCTTTGTTATTGATGGAAACTGCGCCCTCTAGTGGCGAAAAATCTTACATATTGGACCTTTAAACTGCACTTTTAAAATACTGTGTTCAAGCTTATGCTCTTTCATTCACTGTACTCTTTAATTTTTATTAGCACGGTACGGATCATAGACAGGATGCTCAGAACAGATTGCTTGAGAGAATTATGCTGTATGGAAACAGTGTGCAAAATAATGTCTTCAGCTAGTGCCTTTGTTCTGTTCCATCTGGTTTTCAAATGTATGAAGCTTTCAATCAGGCCCCTATGAACACCGCAAGAGTCTCTTCGCTTTGTTTGGTCTGTCAACAGACAAGATTATGTGGCAAACAGATAGGGCTGTGTCCATATGTGTGTTTAAAGCCGCAATGTCCCTCTGTCCTCATCATTCTCTCAGAAGGCTTTCTCTTCCAAGGGGTTTGGCTATCCAAAAAGAAAAAAAAAAGAGCACAAGCCAAGCGGTGACGAAAATAGCCAGGGGCTTGTGGGGACTGTTTCTCCAGATTGGATCCCTCTGTGAACAGAATTCATCCCGTATCGCTGTTTCTCCCTCTGCCTCACTCTTTCTATCTCATGGATAGAGTATTTCAACACAGTAACTTTCTATCTGTCTTTCCTCCAACTTGCTCATTAATGCGTGGGTCTGATATTTGCCTAAGTCTCGCTGTAATTCCTGAATCAATAGTTGTTTCCGGCAGCCATCTGCAGTGCGAGTGAAAAGAGTGAAGATCTCCAGTGATCTCGAGTTGTTTGATGGAGAGTCATGCTTCCTACTTGCAGCTCCAATTCTCCTTTTGTTGACAGAATGATATCTGTATTGACAAAGATTCTACAATAATTTGAAGCTGTGACAAAATAAGAAAATCTCCTTTTGTCTATATTAGGGGTTTTCAAACTTTGTGATGCTACGGAGCCCCAAATATGAGGATCTCCTTGCGAGGGACCTCTTTACTAAAATATGAAGGCATATGTATTTGTATATATAAAGGCCCGTTTATACTGTCAAAATATGTGTTTATGAATATTTTAATCTTATAAATGTACAGTAATACAAATGTATTAATGTACAGTATTATCTGAAAAATATTTACTTTTTATTAAGATGACACTATATGTTTTTCTACCCAGTACCCTCCATTAGTGTGGAACATAATGAAACAAAACATTTTTGCTGTCAGTAGAATAAAATAATTGTGATTTAATCTTATGATATCCAAGCAGTCATTCGAAAACAATTCATGTCAAATTTGATGTAATGCAAACTTATTTAGAGAAAATATGTATAAATAAAATAAATGTATCCAATTTGTACCCATTTGCTGCGCCCTGGGGGGTGGGGGGGGGGGGGGTGTCCCGAACCCCAGTTTGAAAACCTCTGGTCTCTGTTGTTGCTTAGACAGAATATCTACATGGTGTATTCATGACTTATTTTGTCCTCATCAGAAGTCTGCAGTGTGCCGACATGTTTTAGTAAATGCGTGGCAGAATGTCTTTTTGCACTCTGCTGAGCCATTTCCTCTCTTCTCCCCTGGAGGCAGGGCTCTGGACACCCTTTGAGTGGTTGGGATTCACCTTTTGATTGAAAGTCTCGGGCGGCTGGCTCTCTGAGGATCTTGGAGTGTATTTTTGGGTTATGTTCGATCCTCCTGCCTCTGAATGAGTTCCGCTTAGGATCTGTAAATCATGAAGGGATGGAGGGGACTGTTTGGGCTATTGGGAAGGAGGGGTGTGTAGTGGTGCAGGCAGGGTTTCCTTTAACAAGACATTAATATGGCCAGACAGTGCAGAGAACACACAGGGATGTCCAAAACATTTCAAACTTCTAAACAAAAATGCTAACTGAAGCTATTTAATGGCACAATATCTAAATATTCATTATTGAAGATATTGTGGTTTAAATAAGGGTATTTTTTTCTAAAAATTTTTTAAAAATACAATGAAACTAGAACACTCAAAGTGATGAACTGTAGATTTTTTTTAGATATTTTGTCTCAAAAAGAATATGCAAGAACTTAAATGAGTCAGTGAATCATTTATTTGATCAGTAAATTGTTTAGATCGTTGAGTTGTTTATTTACACAGACTATGCACATGAACTGGTTCAGTACAGTGAATAGAACTTCTTGGCTCTATATAAACTACTTATTTATTTTTAAAGAAATGTATGCTTTTATTCATCAAGGAGACATTTAATTGTTCAAAAGTGAGAGGAAAGAAATTTACAATATCTGTTTCCACAAAAATATGAAGCAGCAAAACTGTTTTCAATGTTGATAATAATTAGAAATTATTCCTGACCAGCAAATCAGGATATTAGAATGATTTCTGAAGGGTCATGTGGCACTGAAGACTGGAATAATGATGCTGACAATTCAGCTTTGCCATTGCAATAATAATAAAAAATATATATATATTTTAAAAGTGAAAACAATTATTTTATGTTGTAAAAATCAATTTTCCCCAATGCTTGGTTATCCGAGAAATTTTTAAACTAGTGCAGAGGCCGGATATTTTCTATGGATTCTTTTCAATGGGCTCTGCTGCATCTATCTTAACGCTGCGGCAATATCTCCACAGATTAGAACCTTTGTATCTGCCTCAAAGTGTTCGCTTCACTGAGCAACTGTCTCCGTCGAGGCCAGGTAGAGCCGATAGATTGGAAATCCTCTGAACCTCTTTCAAAGTCCCTTTCTCTCCCTGTGGGATTCTTACCTATGGCGTCTTCCTCTGTCCTTCAAGCTGTGCTTCAGAAACACGACAGGGCTGGAATGATTGATCACCTTAGACCCACGCACAAGGACGACAGGCAGGGAGGGATGGGCTGATGCTGGGGAAGGGGTGGCTGTCCCTCAACTCTCCTCTGGCAGGTCCAGTGCTTTGTCAGCCTTCTTTCAGAATTTTTTGCCAGTGGATCAGACCACTGCTACATGGGAAATACAGACGTGGTTGTGAATGTTAGGAGGGGCCAGGGCAATCTCATGCAATAATAACCAATTGCAGAACCGCAGAGCCATGTCTGAGGACAGCAGCGCCAGGCCAGTTAGGGTGGTGATTATATTTACCCTCATTAAGTGTAGGTTTAGTGGTTGGGTGGGGTTGGCCATTCGTTAATACACACTACAAGATATTCAGCGCAAGATTTTCTTGATGGTTCTACAGATCATCTTATTAGATTTTCCTGTGGTGTGAGGTTTGTTAAAGGTCCCGTTCTATGCCCCTTTTTACAAGATGTAAAATAGGTCTCTGATGTCCCCAGAGTGTGTCTGTGAAGTTTCAGCTCAAAATACCCAACAGATAATTTTTTACAGCATGTTTAAATTGTCTTTTTTGAGGACTCAGAAAAACGGGCTGTTTTAGTGTGTGCCCTTTAAATGCAAATGAGCTTCAAGAGCTCGCACTCAGACTCTTAGGACAATTTCATCTCATGGAATAATGATAACATCAGAAACTCTCAGTAACTGTGTTCATTTCGAGTCGGACAATAATGCCTACAGAGTCAGAGGGCTGTATAGAGATGGAACAGGTATAGTTTAGTAGTTTAATTGCGGTTATTATAACGTATTTGTCATCTGCTTGAATGTATCCAGCATTATTAATAGCCTAGCTACAAGTCTGCTGTGTCGGAGCAGGTCCGAATGATGATCAAAAATATACTGATGAGTTTAATAAAGTTTATTGTACATCACACAAAAGATGAAGCGTCAGTTTTACTTCAGAAAATCACTGTAAGAGCTGAGTAAACAGTAAGTTATAAGAAGTGCGCGAGTTGATGGAGCATTCCTGTGGCTGGGCGGACGTTAGTCAGAGAACTGTTCTACTGACGTCATTAAAGAAGGAAGCAGAGGGATGTAGTCCAAACCGGCCGTTCGCTGTAGGCGACTTCTGTTAAATAAAATATCTCGCTTGGCATTGAACTTTGAGCTTTATAATTTTACAGATATTATTTATACTCTAACAACAACATTACACACTAACTTAAGTTTGAAACATGGGATCGCGAAGAACGGGACCTTTAAGAGTGACTGAATCTGCTTTGTAGAACGGCGGAGCCTCCCCGATCTTGAATCGTAAATGTTCAACATGTTAAAACGAAACAATATCCAATCAGAAAGTGAGCTGATGGAAGACTCACCTCCAGCTCGTGCTGTAACATGTAAAGTCCATGTTCACACCTTCTCCACGACTTCATCCAAGTATTTGTCCTTTTGTACTTTGATGCTCATACTAATTGCTAATATGCCTCTGGACACAGAAGGATTGCATTGGCGTTTGTTTGAAATGTAACATCTATGCAAAATCCTTGAATCATTTCTTATTCAAGGCCATTCCCGTTTTGAATATGTGATTGTGCATTGTCCACAATAAGCATAAACATTCTGCATTTCTTTTTTGTAGAGTGGATCATTCATTGCGACATTTAAATTGATCAAATACTTCATGCTACTGCCCACCGACATGCTTTTGTTGTCCATTTTGTTGGCCTTCAAAACACCTTAAAATGCTCATGTCGAGACAAGGAAAATCTAAATTTTCTAATTTATTGGAACTCTATTTATAAAACCCTGTGTATGCAAGAATACTAGGTATTCTATGTTCTAAATATATTCTATTCATTATATTATATAGTCTTGCATATTCAATACTAATATGCAAGACTAGCCTTACATGTCACTGTTTATAAGACAGAGCGTTCATCCTTAGTTTACTGGGACGCTTAAAAAAATATTGGGGGCATAAATTAAGAGTATACCCACTTCTCCAGGCACCACTACATCACTGGTTATAGTGAAGGATAGGGTTAGTGGATGGAGCAGGATATGCAATGAACTATAAAGAAAAATATATTAGCATATTTCACACCAATGCACCATAACGTTCTGTTTATTATAGCCTAAGCAGATTTACAATGCAATGACAAGTCAATGCCCCAACTCTTTAAAAAAAATCAGATTTTTTTACTGGAAAAAGCATTCTGAAAGTGAATCCAATGATATCTTTCCTCTGTATTGTTATCATCATCCATGTAATTGTTCAAGTACAATGTCAGTAAGCTATTTCTTGTGAATGTGTGAGACTTCTGATTCATTAGCTACTATAAGTAAATATCTAGAAGAATAACAAAGTGCAGTAAATCCTTGCTCATTTAATTTAGAAATATCCACTCTTACGTTAAAAAATAGGTGGATAGCTTTAGTAATATTCAGTTACATTTATATAGCTCTTTTCTCTGGACTCGAAGTGCTTTACATATTGAAGGGGGAATCTCCTCACCCGCCAACAATGTGCAGCATCCACCTGGATGATGCGACAGCAGCCATATTGCGGCAGAACACCCACCACACACCAGCTTATTGGTGGAGAGGAGATCAATCAGCCAATCAGTTTATATTTGGACAGAGGCCAATGGGCAAATTTGGCTAGGATGCCAGGGTTACACCCCTACTCTTTTTCGAAGGGATTTTTTTAATGACCAAAGAGAGCCAGGATCTCAGTTTAATGTCTCATTCGAAGGAAGGTGCTTTTTGACAGTATAGTGTCCCCATTACTACTGGGGCGTTAGTCCCACACAGACCTCAGGATGAGCGCCCCCTGCTGGCCTCACTAACACCTCTTCCAGCAGCAACCTGGTTTTCCCAGGAGGTCTCCCATCCAGGTACTGACCAGGCTCAGCCCTGCTTAGCTTCAGTGGGCAACCAGTCTCGGGCTAAAGGGTGATATTGCTGCTGCTTAGTGTGGACTCAAACATTTCTAATGATTATTACAACTTTATAGTTACACTTATTCGTAATGTGAACAGGCCTTTATAAGCAATGGAATCCTATATAACACAATATAAAGAGTGTCATTTTGGTGATGCTGGATAAAAGTTGCTAAAGTAACACTTCCTTAGTCATTAGCTCCTTAATGAGTCTTTGTCCTTCCTTGCAAGTTATACACCAGGAAGCATTGCAGAATCAGTATAAAGAGATTGGTTAAAGCATGTTTGATGAGTTCTCTTGATTGTCATCAATGCAATTAAGAATTCTGATTATGAGTACATTTTCCATGACTAAATATGACTTTAATCAAGATGGAGTCACAAAGATGGAGTCAAAAATGTCTACAAAATATGGCCTCTGCTGGCTAATCTACATTTAAATCGCTTTTCTTTAAAGGATTAGGAAAAGAATATGATCCTTATTCCCAGCTGTTCCGATTTGCCTTGTGCTTCTGATAGCAGCAATTGATAAGTAAGATATATGCATCATATCTGATTCTTTTTTTAGCGCTGAATCACATTTCTCAGGTAATGAGATAACAGCTTGACATATACAGCAATTTTTCCTATGAAGCAAGATCGCTTTTATTTGTTTGTTAGATCTGTCATTTGCCATATGGCACAGCTAAAACGTTTGATCGGTCATGGCCTGTAGCCCCAACCTCGTCTCCAATGGCTGTATCAGCACTACACACCTCCATCTTGATAAGTCAGTCAGCCACCTCTGCGTATGAGCGAGTCAGAATGATGGAGAGGTGTAGACAGCGAAATGAAAAGCTATAGATGGAAGGATGGATAATGCAACGAGGAGCTGACACAGGAGAAAAGATGAAGAAGTGCCTGGTGGTGAGGAATGGCACATAGAACAAGACCAGACAGGTTTATTATTCCAGGAATTGTTTAGATTTCCCTGTTATGTACACTGGAATTTTTATATTTTCTTGACCAACAAAGACTCTCAACAAACAAGGATGTGACATTGACTTCTTATGAGTGTAAATATGGAGGGAGAAAATGTAGAAATTTGAATGGGAGAAGCCGTAAAGCTATAGGAATACAGTGTTATTTATTTATACTATATACCATTATACACTGCCCAGCCCAAAAAAAGTCACTGTGGATTTAAATTGGCAAATGCTTCAGAGTTTATGATTGGATCATTTTTGCAGTGATTATTATGTTTCTAGCATGTTATATGTTTGGCAACAGTTCTTCTAACCCTATCGATGGAGTGTGTAGCTTTTCAAACAACCGTGTAGGAAGACACATTATGGCCATATTCCAGGATTCCAAGATTCATCAGACCTAAAATTAATAATCATTTTCATACATGAATTGGCAAATCTTTCATACATGAATTGGCAAGTCCAGACCTTAAATTCATTGAAAGTCTTTGGGATGTGTGGGGTGCTTGACTCTTGCATCGTCAATACAAGATCTTGACCAAAAATGCACCTCTTGAAGGAAATACTATCACAACATTTATTTTGATCAAGAGGTGCATAAATTTTTGGTCAAGATCAGTGTAGTATTTATTAATATTTTGAATCAGTTCATTATTTTTAATTCGTTTTTTATTTCTATTTACAGTAGTGGCAAAAAGTGATGTCTGGAGAAAGTTGACATCTATCTTTATTCAAATTATTCAAAATTGGTTAAAGAATTTGTAAGCATATTGTGTAGTTGCGCTTGGAGTCAATTGTTTTATTTGTGATAATAATGCAATGAAACATGCCAAATTGTCCACACATAGCCAGGCTGCCACAGGAAGAAATTATGAACAAATGCAAAAACAAGAGAGAACAAATAAATGATTAATTTCTGATTATGGTGTAGTCAATGTATGCTTTTCCTGTGAATTGTTTGCTTTTCCTATGCATCTGTTTTTGCATATATTAGTTCTTCTTATTTCAGTTAGTTGACAAGACAACATTTCTAATTTTATAAATTTTCATTTTTATCTAATGTTTATATTTTATCATAGTAGTGTTATGATGGTGTGGAAGGAGAACCCAGATGCAGACAGGATGCAGTGACAATGTTTATTAATACACAAAAACAGGGAAAACAAAACCCACGATGGGGCAAAACAAGACAAGATAAACTACACTAGACAAAGACTCAGACGATTAACTAACAGCTAAGACAGGATAAATACTTCTTACAAGACACAACGTTCAACAGGTAACTCACAGCTTGTTTCACACAAAGATTGACAAGGTAAGATAGACAATGTACCGACACAGGACAGCAAACACAAGGGGATTAAATAGGGAGAAACTAATGAGGGAAACAGGTGACACTGACTGGGCAATAATGACAAAACGAGGATAACAAGGGGGCGGGGTTACAAGACGAGACAACACAAGCACATGGCCCAAACAACAGACCATGCGCTTGTACATAAAACATGGGTCTGTCATGATCCTGCCACAATACTAGGAAAAATCACGGACATGATGGCAGAATCATGACAAGTAGGCTAAGTGTTACGGTAATGTGATTTAAAAAAAAAGAATAGAAAACAGATTTCTGTACCCTTTAACATTAAATCATACTTTTTTTTCTACAATTTTTTAACAACCTTTAAAATAATTTGCTGATTATTTTTTCCGTTTTATCGATTGCTTTTGTCTGTGCACTTCTCTCTGCTTCTATTAACCATTTTAACTCCAATTTTGACTTGCACATTTTTCGGCATTTTGCTCAAATGTTAAACTGTTGTCCACTCTGTTTATTTTAGGGAAGAAGTGTTTAATTAGATTTTTTAATGCTGTATTTTTTTATACCACCTTGCTGAGTTGGTTATGTAACTATCCTTTCCCTTGACACTCTTAATGTGGGAGGTGTAAGACGGGAGTAGGACTTGTGTGAACTCTGTTGCTTACTGTTAATTACTTGGATAGTTAGACTAGAAGCCTCTTGTGTACTGCCCCAATCTTTCTCATTGCTGTTTCTCATTTTTTCCCCTCCTTGGCAGCATCATTTTCTTGACTAAAATTAGACAGGAAGATGCAATGAAACAGTAATCTAAAAGGGGGTACAAAGAGGTTGACACATAATGTGGAGCTTTTAATTGAAAGGAGTGTAGCAATAGAGATGCAAGATGGGATTTGGTGAATTTTCGTGATCACAGATCAGGCTGAACAGAAGTTCCTGTTCCTGTCGGCTCTCTATACCTCATTGAACATGGCCCTTTCTGAATTGCTATTGAAAAATAATCTATTAGTTCCAGTCCTCAAATCTGATTGTTTGAGCAGCTTTCCAAAATATCTGATAAAACAATCCAACAGCACTGGGATGTTTCACTGTTTGTTTCACTCCACTTGTCTGTTTGCACATTACATACTGCATTCTGTTCGCATGCATTCAAGTATGTATCTGTGCTCAATTGTGAGTTAAGGCTCGTAGAACGAAATCTATAAAGATAACGTCTCGGGTTACGACTGTAACCCTTGTTCCCCGAGAAGGGGAACGAGACTGCGTCATCGTTATGACACTTTGGGGAATGCCCCCAGCGTAGCGCATCTGAAGAATGAATGAAATCTGTCCAATCCTGATTGGTGCTGCGTCACGACGTAGTAGATGACGGCATACCCGGAAGATACAAAGGGACGCCGGCAACAACGCATATCAGCTCTTTTGCGATGAAGCAAGCGCTCTGCCCGTGATAGGTGTGGCGACGAGACGCAGTCTCGTTCCCCTTCTCGGGGAACAAGGGTTACAGTCGTAACCCGAGACGTTCCCCATCGAGGGGAACTCAACTGCGTCATCGTTATGACACTTTGGGGAACGAAATACCCACTATGCCACACCGTAATCACGACCGCCCTAGTGTGAAGCTGGAAGACCAGGCACACTTAGGAGGCGAGCACTCTGGCGCCAGGCGTCACGGGGAGTTGCAGACTGTAAAAACGGATGAAGGTGTGCGGGGTGGCCCACCCGGCCGCCTCGCAGATCTCCTGAAGCGAGACGCCAGAAAGGAGGGCCACCGAGGAGGCCATGCTCCTTTTGGAATGCGCCCTCACGGCCATAGGTGAAGGCAAATTGCGCACCTGATAAGCCGTGGCTATAGCCCGGACAATCCAATTGCTGATTGTCTGTTTAGATGCAGGCAGCCCCTTCTTGGGTGAACCAAAGCACACCAACAACTGGTCTGACTTCCTCCACTGAGAAGACTTCTCCAAGTAAACCCTTAGGGCTCTGACTGGGCAGAGCAGGTGAAGTCTCCCCTCTTCCGCCGTCCCATGAGGTGGAGGATGGAAGGCCTGAAGAACCACTGACCGTGCCGCACTAGACGGCACCTTGGGCACATATCCCGGTCTAGGATGCAAGATGGCCTTAACTCCGCCAGGGGCAAACTCCAGGCAGGTTGGTGATATAGCCAAGGCCTGGAGATCCCCCACTCTCCTCAGAGAAGTGATGGCAAGGAGAAAAGCCACCTTGAAGGTCAGGTTCTTTGCCTCAGCCGACTCCAGTGGTTCAAAGGGGGCCTCAGCCAACCCTTCAAGAACCACCGCCAGGTCCCAAGTTGGAACTCTGGAGTGAGCCGCAGGCCTAATCCTCCGAGCCCCACGGAGGAAACGTACAACCATAAGGTGTTTTCCCAAAGGCCCAGCACCTATAGGTGAGTGGAAAGCCGCAATGGCAGCCACATACACCTTAAGTGTGGATGGGGAAAGACCGGCGGAGAAACGATCTTGGAGGAACTCCAGCACTGAAGCCACTGGGCAGTTAACTGGGTCCACCTCACGCTCTCTACACCAAGTGGAAAACACATTCCACTTCAGGCTGTACAGTCTCCTGGTGGAAGGAGCCCTGGAGCTGAGTAGGGTCTCGACAACACCTGCTGACAGGCCAGCCTCTAAGAACCGAGCCCCCTCAGGGGCCAGACCCAGAGGTTCCACAGCTCCGGCCGAGGGTGAAATATTGTGCCCCCTGCCTGAGACAGCAGATCCCTCCTCAGAGGGACCTGCCACGGGAGGCCGTCTAGCAGTGTTACAATGTCCGAGAACCATACCCGGGTCGGCCAGTGGGGTGCTACTAAAAGTAGGCTGATCCCCTCCCGACGGACCCGCTCCAAGACTCCCGGGAGCAGAGCGATCGGGGGAAATGCGTACAGCCGCAGCCTCGGCCACGTCTGCGTCTGCGTCATAGCATCCAGCCCCAACGGAGCTGGATACCTGAGAGAGAACCACAGTGGACAGTGGGACGTCTCTTGAGACGCGAACAGATCCACTTCCACTGGGCCGAATCTCACGCAAATGGCCTCCACCACCTCTGGGTGGAGTCGCCACTCCCCGGGCCTCAGCCCCTGCCTCGACAGGACGTCTGCCCCTTGATTTTGATCCCCGGGGACATACATCGCTCTGAGAGACGACAGTTTCCCCTGGGACCACAGAAGGATCTGGTGTGCCAGTCTGCATAGAGGGCGCGACCTCAGACCCCCCTGGTGATTCAGATACGCGACTACCGACATATTGTCCGAGCGTATCAGGACATGGTGGCCACGGAGGTCCGGGAAAAAACTCCTCAGAGCTTTGTAGACCGCCAGCATTTCCAGGCAATTGATGTGCCAGGAAGAATGCTGGGTCTCCCACAGACGTCTCGCAGAGCGGCCGTCCATGACCGCGCCCCAACCAGTGAGGGAGGCATCTGTTGAAACGGTCTTCCGGCAACATGATGCTCCCAGCACCGGTCCCTGGGACAGGAACCAAGGTTTCCTCCATATGACGAGAGAACGAAGGCATCTGTGCGTTACCCTGATCATACGGAACGGATTTCCCCTCGGGGAAAACCCCTTGGCTCTCAACCACCACTGTAGGGGTCTCATGTGTAGCAGGCCAAAAGGTATGACACTGGACGCTGCTGCCATGAGCCCCAGCAGTCTCTGAAACTGCTTCACAGTGAGGTTGTGGCCTAGCTTTGCTCTGGAGACCATCGCCCGAATGGACTCCACGCGTGCGGGAGACATTTGTGCCCGCATCGTCGTGGAGTCCCATATAACCCCCAGGAATGTAGTCCTCTGGGAGGGCGTCAACACACTCTTCTTTGTGTTGAGTCTCAGCCCCAGGCCCGAATGGAAGAACCCGATATTGGTAAGCTTCGCCCCCGAAAGCAAACCTCAGGAACCTCCTGTGAGATGGAAGGATGGAGACGTGAAAATAGGCGTCTTTTTTTTTTTTTTTTTTTAGATCTATCATGACAAACCAATCCTCGGATTGGTTTTGACTCACGATAATATAAATAGTGAGCATCTTGAACCTGAACCTCCTCAGAGACCGGTTCAGATGCCAAAGATCTAAAAATGGACGCAGCCCTCCATCCTTCTTGGGAACTATGAAGTACCGGCTGTAGAACCCGGACTCCCTGACTGGTGGGGGAACATGCTCTATGGCCCCCTTTTCCAGCAGCGAGTGAACTTCCTGTTCCAACACCAGACTCTGCTCTGGGTGAACTGAAGTCCAGACCACCCCGTTGATACTTACCTTGGTGGGCGGACCTGGAACTGCAGTCTGTACCCGATTTCTACAGTGCGCAGGACCCATGGAGAAATATTCGCGAGGTTTTGCCATGCCTCTGCAAAATTCGCCAAGGGAACCAGCCCTTCCGGGCTGGTGTCCGGTGTTTTGTGCGAGTCCTTGACGGCACCCTGAAGCGGAGGACCGGCAGGGGAAGACCGACAACGAGTCACAGTGTGCGAACCTGAACACTGACTGACTGCAAGCCTTTGGGGCAGACAGACCAGTGTGTGCTCGCTGGAGGCTAGCGTGTCCCGAAATGTCAGAGACGGCGGGATACTGACGCCAGCTTCCCGAGGGCCCAGCGAGAGAGGGGACCGCAATCGCTGTCTCTCGGGGGCGGGCCCTTGGAGGTCTTGTAAAAGTTAGGACCTCTTAGCCTTCCTGGACTGAAGGACGGTCCTCAGATCCGTCTTCTCAGGAGGCTCTGGGTAAGAGCACCGCCTAAAGTCCCAAGCTCAGTTTTTTTTTTTTTTTTTTTGAGGGGGACCTCTAGAAGCGATACTCTCCTTCAGATGGTAGGCTGAATTAATATTTAATTACTTTAACTCCTCGGAATTAAATGCAGCCATAACACTGGATAAGTGAAACACGGTCTGAATGGTAGGCTGTAGGAAATAAATGCAGCCATAAATACCAGAATACTGTTTTATATTTAATTATACGATCTCAAAACCTACACGCTGCCTCGGCAAGCGCGAGATTCGAGCCGTTATAATTTGGCTTTCATCCCTCGAGAAGAAAGTCAACAGGCGCGGGACTGAAACAACTGACAGCGCACGGCTGTACGCGTCAGGAAATTTCTCAATGAACACAGCCAGTACCCTCAGGGGCTGACTGTGAATTCCTCGCACCTAAACAGTATTATTTATCAGATCGCGTGTGTCCCTTTTATTGCAGACTCATAACGCGCTGTCTTAACAAACGCGAGAGTAGTACAATATATTTGGCTTTCATCTCTCGAGAAGAAAGTCAACAGGCGCGAGGCTGAGACACCCGAAACGCACATGTGCGGCGAGTTTTTTTTTTTTTTTTTTTGATGAACACAGCAAGCACCCTCAGGAGCTGACTGTTCATGCCTCGTACTCACACAGCAAACTGCAAAGTAGACTCGTAACCTACATGCTGCCTCGGCAAACACGAGATCTGAGCTACTGGATTCTGTATTGCAACTGCAAGGCATTAAACCTATGCGCTGCCTCGGCAGACGCGAGATCCCAGCCACAGAATCTTACTGGAAAGTACACTCGCAATCTAAGCGCTGCCTCGGCAAACGCGAGATCCGAGCTAGATTCTGTATTGCAACTGCAAGGCGAACATTAAACCTACGCGCTGCCTCGGCAGACGCGAGATCCCAGCCACAGAATCTTACTGCAAATTGTGTGTATGTGTGTGCGCTTCGTGCAGATTCTCCTCCGCGATGCTGAGCACGTCCAATATTCCTCGGAATCAGGCAGCTGCAACACCGGGTCTACATCCCGAACGGGAGAAGCCGCGGGGCGGGCTCCCGAACGGGGGATAGGGGAATCTGCAGCTTTCAGATGAAGATCGGGAAAGTGCCTCGGCAGTCCCGATCTCCCCTGAGAGCTCTCTCTGCGAGCCCCACGATCTAAGCCGCCGCATTGCCTCAGCAGATGCGGGACCTGATCCGCGGGAGCGCGCATCTGACCATCATTACTAAATAAGGCCAGGCGGGAACGCAGCACTCTTATAGTAAGAGATTCACAGTGGCCGCAAGCAGCAGCACCCTCGAGGGCTGCTTGAGCGTGCTGCGTTCCCAGACATGACACACACATCTCGTGTGTGTCCCCCGCCGTGTTAAAACGAGGGCATGGGAACACGCACTTCTAATTTGCAAAATAGAGAGACAAACAACACCAAATAAGACAAACTGGTTCAGACAACACAGAGCGCTTGCTGAATAGCAAAAAGCTGATATGCGTTGTTGCCGGCGTCCCTTTGTATCTTCCGGGTATGCCGTCATCTACTACGTCGTGACGCAGCACCAATCAGGATTGGACAGATTTCATTCATTCTTCAGATGCGCTACGCTGGGGGCATTCCCCAAAGTGTCATAACGATGACGCAGTTGAGTTCCCCTCGATGGGGAACTATAACGATAACCATATTAGCTTCCACACCAATGCACACTAACATTCTGTTTTTTTGTAAGTGGCTAAGCGCATGCTTCAATTATGTCATCTGCCTATTTAAATGGTTGAGCTGGGTGGATTCTGATTGGCTATCAATGTTTTTATCATTCATCAGCTGGAAAAATTCTTTCTGAAAGTAATTCATATGGTATCGTTCCTATGTCATTAAGGCTGTTTAACAAAAAAATCTCGATATGACGATGTATCGCCACACACACCTTGCCCATATGAATATTGATACAGCTCTCCTCCATCATCATACACCCCCTAATGCTGATTGGCTACACGTTTGTTGTGGAGCGTGGTCTGACAACTTTTCCTTAGCGTTTTTGAAAAATTGCTTACTGCACCTATAATTAAAGTAAAGCCTTAAAGCTCTTGTCTGTTCATAACCCTTCTTTTTCCAGTGATATTCCTCTGACTTTTTCCCTTTTGTAATGTCTCTCAGCCATCTCTTTTTCTACAGTCTTTCTTCAAATCTCCCTCTTGCTTACTCTCTCTGCACACCCATCATGAGTGAGTAATGAGTATTGCCTACAAGTGTTTTTGGTGCAAGGTCCGATCAACTTTCAACAGTGTTTCTCAGAAATGGCTTATTGCCCCTTAAAGCTGCGAAAGAGCGTGCAGCTAAATAAATAAAATAATGCCCAGTTTGGCGAGTTTTCACATGTCTTAAATGAACATAAACAGTTGGGAAAATTGAACGTGTGTCAGTATAGTAGATTAATACTTTAGATCTTAAAGTGACGGCAGCCTAACATACTTGCTGCAGTCTCTGACAATAATGTTAATTAAAAAAAGAACAAGAGAAAATCACTCTCTGCTCTTGACTGAATAACTTTCAATTTCTGTAGTAAAGTATTAGCTGAATCGGCCTTAACTTGTTTAATGAATTGTTATATAAAAGCAATATCATATTGCTTAAAAACAGCCAAGTGTGGCTGATTGATTTGGGTTTGAGGACATTATAATATAGTTATTTCAGTCCATCCACCAAGTTGTCTTTTATCCAAGCTTTGGCTGTATTGATCAAGGCATTAATAGAGTATACACACCCTGTAGACATTATAAGGCCAGCCAGGGTTATTCCTCTGGCGTCTTCAGGGAAGTGTGGTTCCTAATTATCCATCTTGGCTTATTATGACTTAAAATACACTAGATTAGCTCAAATAGACCTTAGGAGAATGGACATTTATAGCCTACGCTCAAGAGTTGGCTAAATAAGCTATCAGGGGAGAAGCTTGTTTTGCTGTGTCATCTTGTACACAAAGCAACCGTCTCTTCTGCACGGTAATCACTTCTGTTATAATGCTGCATTGGCAATCCTAAATATAAGCATATTAAGGCATCGTCTGTCTCTTTTATTTATGATTTCTCTTGGAACATCTGCAGTGGAAAACTCAGATGTTTCCTAATCCATTCCGCGGTATGTCCTTTTATTGAGCGATATGAATTTATTTGTTCTTTTGAAGATCCCACGAATTGCACTCCTAAATCATTGCGCTACATTGATAAACGACCACAGTCTATGGTTTAATCTCACGACATTCCGAATGACTGACGGGATGTCTTCAGTGGCCTGCTGAGATCCCAAGTGTCCTTCTCTCACTAAATCCAGCCAATAAATAGAGGCACTGTAGTAAATGAGTGTGAGGTCTGAACTTTGACCTCGGTCCCTGTGCAGCCATATTCTACCCTTGGCCTTTTATTACAACTCATTTATCATTGGGGGGTTTTCAGGGCATAATGTAATGCAATGTTTTTTTTTTTAAAAAATGTGGTAAAATAAGCACAAAAAAGTCACACAGCATCTTAAAAATATGGCACTTATGAAATGAGATGCTGAAAAACAAAAATGCAATGCAACCGTTAAAAAAAATGCAAACTTGACTGGAAAGTGGAAAAGAAAAATATTATATTTCATATTATAAAATTTTACGTCTAAATGTAAAAATGTTTTATCTGTCACAATCAAATAATGGCTTTGAATTATCTACATTTTCAAGCAAATATTGATAAAAGTTAAATCTGCATTTCATAATTAAGCTGCATTTGTTATCAAAATTAGGGCTTTTGATCAATTGCATTACTTTGTAAAGTATGTCTTGTTTTTATGATTTGTTTAATAGGCACAATGTTATGAGGACTTAAAGATAATAATGTTATAATCTTTACACTTCAGTATTTAATGTGTGTATATGGCAGAACTATATGACTCTAGACTGCTGAGTTTGAGTCCACACATCAAAAGGAAGAGGAACGGCGCTCCAGGTCCACAATGCTTTGTCATTACGATGCAGGCAGACGAGCAGCTGCTGTGAGAGGCCTGTGTTCCACAGCCATGCTGGACTTACGACGCACAGCACACTTTCAATTATATGGGCCGTGGGCAGGGTGCCAGGCTGTGTAGAGATGGGTGCTTTCCAATTACACGGCAGGACTCGGCTGCAAAGTGAATGAGCTGCGGCCGAATACACAGACACGCTTAGGTTTTTAGCCCACACACAGGCTTGCGTGCGAGGGTGCCGTGACCAATCGCACAACTGGCTTTATAGGGATGTGTTTAACATCAGGAATAGCTTTCAGTGTAATAAATCACTTTCTCAGCTAATGAAGTGTATGTGTCAAATGATGGTTTGTGTTTGCGAATTTTAAAGCCGTTATGATTCTCTACTGAGGTTTGTTAGCCTGCTTAGGGAGAAACTTTATAGAGTGCTTATTGATTAGTTTAACGCAAGGTTCTTGCTCCCTGCATTCTATGAAAGGAGAAAATTACATTTCCAATCTAATCCGGTGGTTTTAATGGATTTCAAAAGTCGACTTAGCACTGGTTACTCGTTTTGTCAGAATTAAAAAGGTTATTAATGGGGGCGTCATGCTTTCTTTTTTTTTCACTAGGTGAGATAAAACATGGCCCAAAGGAAAGAAAATGATTTGTTGCATTTATATATAATATATTTGTTGTTATATATACAGTATTTTGTACTTTCTGATCTTATATATAAAAATTTTTTTACATTATATTTGAAATATACACTATTCAAAAGTTTGGGGAACGGTAGATAAAAAAAAAGTTTCTTATGCTCACCAAGGCTGCATTTTTTTGGGGGATTATAAAATAATAAATTACACACACACACACACACACACACACACACACACACACACACACACACACACACACACACACACACACACACACACACACACACACATTAAAATAATTATTTAAAACCTTGGGCTATTTTACTCCAATAGGTAACACTATGTATTCTAGCTCCATTAATCCTTAAAGTGTTGCATTCTATACAAACTTTATTATCAAATGAAAGCAGACAGAATCTTTGGTCCATGTCAGTTGTAAATCATTGCTATAATATTGTTTTTTTAGCAGCAGTGAAGCCAGATATTAACGGTCTTCTCTGAACTAATGTAATCTTAAGAATCATCATCATTGAGCAACAAAAGACACTGCAACTTTGTGAAGTAGTTTAGCACTTGAACTGCATGTTTCCAGAAATGGGATATGACCAAACAATCCCAAAACATATGTAAAAAGGTACCTTTATAAGTATTACATTGACTACATTAGGATTTGATGAGCGTTTCACCATATATCACCTATATGGGGTACAATACATTTTGTGTACAGTTTTGAAATGCATAAGAATGTGCAAGGTTTTTTTTTTAGGCGAGGCAGAGATTTAACCAAAGTATTCCAATCAGAACTGTAACCCAAGCTGGAGAGTTCTGTCTCCCATACAGCTATCTTCAAGGATTTATATGAACAAGTACTAGTAGTTGCTTATAGATCAAAAAGACTGTGCCACGATAGTTTCTAGGTGTTTGATCCACTTTAACAATGTGTGATCATCCAAGCCATAATTCTAGGGCACACCATACACTGTCACTGCAAACCTTAAAGGGGACCTATTATGGCATTTAAAATGTTCCTAATGTTGTTCTGGGAGTCCCCAACAACAGTTTTACATGCATGCAATGACAAAAAACACTTTTGTTGTCTTATAATATACATTTATTTTTACCTGATTTGCTCAGCGATTCCCAAATGATTTGTTTGACGATTCATTTTTCAAACCCCGTCTTTGCGTGACGCTAATCTGTGGTGATTGGTCAGACGACCCAGTCAGTTATTTTTCGCGTTAACCCAAAGCTTAAACATATTGATAAAGCACTGCAGTACTACAATACGCTCTATTCTTTATGACAACTCCAATAACAACGACAAACATTTTACATATTTCAAAAAAACACACAAACACAGCTAAGCGCTCTGCGTAACTGACACACACACACACACACACACACTTATTGAGCATGCTACAAAACCCATAAAAGCAACAATTGTTGACAGTACTTACAGGTTGTGATTCGGAGGATGAAGCCGATCCAAATAAACTTGGTACTGAACGTTCCTTCAGTATCAACCGACTCGCGAATCCACACTTGAAAGCCTTTATGTTTGTAAAGGAATCGTCATTAAAATGACGCGAACACAGCTCAAGGTGGCTATACTTGTGTGGTACAGTTGTAAATATAAACTCTAGCCTCTGATTCTTCACATGCTCGTCCCTGGGCAGTGAAAAAAAAGTTCGCTTTCGATTCGCACTTCAGAACAGCTCGTCGACATGTTGTTTTCACTGTTTTCTGGCGCGCGCAATGAGTGGGCGTATCTTATTCAAATAACTTGTCTAAGTGACGTCGTAAAGCTAGAGAAGCATCGGCTATCGATTCATATCAGCGACTCAGAGTCGACTCTTACTTTTGAGAGACAATAACTTTGTATACGGTGAACTTTCATATTTAAAACTTTGCAGGATGTTTTCGTTCACTTAGATCTATGTTACACACTACATGAAAGGTAATTTTCAAAATTCCATAATAGGTACCCTTTAACTTCAAATACATAAAAAAGAAGGTACCTGACAAGTAGTAGTCTATTTGAATATCATGAAATGTGTGCAGTCCGCTACCATTGAATATATCACCGAAAATGAGTAACGACTGCATTTATTTGATACATTTCTATTTATTATCAATGCTGAAAACGGTTGTGCTTCCTAATACTTTTGTGGAAACTGTGATACAGTTTTTTCAGGATTCTTTGATGTATAGAAAGTTCATATATTTCACAAATTATTTATTGATAGAGCACAGTTTAAAAAATATTTAGTCTATTTGAAGACTAAACTTTATAGGCTATATTTCTTTATTGTCAGTTTTGTTCAATTGAATGTGTCCTTGTTGAATAGAAGTATTCAAGAGGTGGTATAATGCCCTTTTCAAAAGATGTAAAATAAGTCTCTGATGTCCCCAGAGTGTGTGTGTGAAGTTTTAGCTCAAAATACCCCACCAATATTTTTATATAGCATGTTAAAATTGTCACTTTTTAAGGGTGAGCCCCTTTAAAGGGTCAGTCCCTTTAAGTGCAAATGAGCTGCTGCTCGTGTATTAGTGATGTCACTAACCCGGGAGGAATGTCGTGTAGTCCCTATCAGCCGTTTGTTGTAGTCCTTAAAAATAAATTTCTTTAAAAGGAAATATCTCCCTTTGCTTTGAACTTTGAGCGTCGTAACTTTGCTGATGTTGTTTATGCTCAAACAGCAACATTGCACACTAACTGAAGTTAGAAAAGTGAAATCATAATGACCCACCCCTTAAAAAAATCAAACCGACCCCAAATCTTTGTACAGTATTGTATATAATAAAATTATATTATAAGTAAACAATACTATATTGTTTATATAATACTATATTGTTTATATAAAAAAATACTATATTATAAGGTCATACTTTGGATAATCAGAGGGTTGCTAGATGGGACAACTCAATTATACAAGCCAAATTTAAACACATGAACTTGAATTCTTTCACAACATTTTAGAATGACTATAATTGAGCTTAGGGTTAAACATAATTTTCAAAGACACTTTTTAAAAAAATAAATTTGCTTTCAAAGTGTATTTGTCTCAGAAATCTGTGGGGGCATGTGGTTCACATCCTTCAGTTTGAACGGACATGACACTTATGGTTACTCAGAACACAGTGAGGTCATAATCGGACTTCGTTCTATTTCAGTATTCTGTTCTATTGTGCCCTTAGAAAAGAGCTGTCAATCAAAGCCTTCCTGACACACATTTGTAGAAAAAGACTCGACCTGAAGGACAAATGACCCTGACAGATCGCTGTATGACTCACAGTCATTCTCCTGCTTGTAAGTGTTGACCTGTGGATCACAGCAAGGAACAAACCCTTCAAATTTAAAGGCCCATTGAAGTGCATTGGAATGCGCAGCTTTGTATGATTGTAATTTCCACTGGAATAGGAAGCTAAGGCTGGAACTATCGATTGGCTCCTCCCCCTTTTCAAATAGCCAATAGTGTTTAGTTTACCTCACAGACTGCAACTTGTAGCCTACTTGAAAGCACCATGGAAGCGAATCTGAGCACTGATGAAACATTGGATTTAATAGTAGAGGTGTGAATAAATTTTAGCCATTTCATTCTTAACCAACGTACACTTAGAAAACGGAATAAAACTCGAGTGACCAAACACACATTTCCAAGTCTCCAACCCATATTGCTCAGTGAAGTGTCAATGGTCGCTTTGGCCAGGTTGTATTTATAGCATAAGGGGGCGGGAGTTGCAGGACCCTTTAGATTCTAGAGAGCATTTGATTGGACAGAAGATGTGATGAGAAGTCTGCGATGATGTCATAAAAATCTGTGATCCATTTAAATTGTAATAGCTAATCTCCTAAAAAATGCTAAAAATGTGAATTTTTTCATTGTTTTGTAACACACCAGCTTTTTCGTAACCTTAAGACTAACATATTTATACTAAAAGCTAAAAAACTTACATTTTAATTTCAGGTGGCCTTTAAGGGAAGATTACATTACATCCATTTTCTTGTGAAATTCAAAAAAATATTTTGGCACTGTGCTGTGTGGCATGAGATCGCTCTGGCGCAGCTCAGCTCAAGAGAAGCAGCAGCACGGAGCGCACATGATCTTCTCTTCCGGCTTAATAATACCAGTTACAGTGTGAAATAAACAAGAATGAGCATCTGAAATTGTGTTAAAAGATAGAGTACAACTTATCGAAATCCGTATCATGTCACATGGAATCGCTCAATCAGTGTTTCAACCGTGGAAAGATGTCAGTAAAACAGCTTGCAAACAAATGTCATGTAACGTCACATTTACCTAAAAAAAAAAAATATCCATTGACCATGAACTTGTTTGTCAGCTAGAAAATTAACTCTAGAGAGGAGCATTTTGCTAAATATATGCACCATATAACGTATTCATTATCATTTTTAGTGTTCTTCAATATTTAATAAATTTTTTAATAAATCTGGCAAGTTTTTATGACAGATACCATTTAAATGTTTATTTTTCATATAACTTTATTATTATAAAATAAATAAAAGTGTTTAAGTTTTTGTATACAATTCAGTTAATTTTTACCTTCAATATTATAGTAGGCTAATGAAGCCTAGTAGGCTACAACTGACTCCCAGTTTACAGTATTATGTATACAATACCCAGCCCTAATTCCTGCAGACTTTTAAAAACAATTTCCAAACAAAGATCATTGCCTGCCTCCCTCAATTACTCAAACTCAGCCTTTGCTACACAGATGTTGCTTCTTGTTAGATATGCATGTAAGAGCTCATTTGGCAAAAATGCGGTGGAAAACGTATGGCAAGGAGAGAGATTTTTCTATATTAAGACAGTGTTATGTGTATGTGTGAGAGAGAGAGCAGCTGAACGTGAATAATGATGAAAGTGTGAATCTGTGTGTTGTGTGTGCTGTGGGTCGGTCGCATACACGCGGGGCAATTACAGGTACAAAAAGCACTCATTTTAGAGCCGTAAAGAGTGTTTCCATGGTGATGTGGTCATCCCGTCAGGACCAAAGAGGGAGGAGAACTCTAATAGTTTGAGTCGGCACCTCTCGCCAGCCTGGGGGGTAAAGTGCAGGTGTTAAGACAAGTGGATCCCTAGGTACTGCATCTCTGTATGAATGCGATTTTCACTCTATCTTCTTCTTGTCTTCTTTGAACCCCAGTTGTTGTAAAGCATGACTCGAAACTAAGGGGAAGTGGAGATGCTGCGTGTAGCCTTCCGTTTCTTCCATTCCAGAGCGGCAGGAGTCTCGCCATGCTTCATGTAATCAATGTTTATTTTTAGCCCAGCTCGCTCGGTTTTCGAAAGAGAAAAGGCCATTCGGATAAATGGGTTTTTTATCATTAGTCACAGACAAAAGAATAGGCAACAGCAGGGCTAGTCTCATTGTGCTGGGTCCGTGAATGGTCGTCGCACAGTTAGGGGTTGACATAGTGCTTTACTGGCTCAGTGGAGTTCCAGTAAAGACTGACTTACACTCCTCGGCCTTTGTAAAGCCCTGGCGTTGTGTGTGTTTATGAGCTTAGGCCAGCGGTACAGAGAGAGATAAATTCCGGGCCCAAACGGTGTCGATAATGCTCGTTACAGTCCATAATGAGGTCACAGGCGCACTGTCTGGCCCTGATAAAGATTTATAGAGGCTGCGACTCATTGGAGTCCCTCTGTATCCGGGCCCGTGCTGTGCAGCACTGCCACCGCTGGACACAGGAAGTGCTCGCTGAGACACGCTGGGCGCCCTGCTGCTTTCGCTGGAATTGAACTCGTGTGCTATTGCTGCCACTTTCCATGAAGAGGGTACAAATTAGTGTCCCTTTACTTTTTTAAAAGCATTAGCCTAGAGGCAGAAATCACATTTTATTTATTATTTTAAGAATCATGCTAGATATAATATATAACAAAAAATGAACCAAGAAATGTAGCTTGTTTTGAACATTTCTTTATATAAATTATTATTATAATGTAAATTGTTCAAAAGTTTGGGTGCAGTAAAATAATAATTAAAAAAATTATAAGAAGTCTATTCTGCTCACCAAGGCTGCATCTATTTGATTAAAAATACAGTAAAAACAGTAATTTTGTCAAATATTATTACAATGTAAAATAATTGTTTTCTGTCAATACATTTTAAAATGTAATGTTTTTTTCCTGTGATGGTAAAGCTGAATTTTCAGCATCATTACTCCAGTCTTCATGTCACATGATCCTTAAGAAATCATTCTAATATGCTGGAATAACATTTTCTGTTACAATCAACCTTGAAAACCATTATGCTGCGAAACAGTGACTAAATTCGGGATGTCTGATAAATAGAAAGTTAGCATTTATTTGAAATAGAAATTAAGATTTTGAACTTAATATATATATATATATATATATATATATATATATATATATATATATATATATATATAGCCTATAAAATAATAATTTAATGAATATATAATTATTTTTATACAAATAATATAATAAATATAATAGATTTATATTTTACAACTTTTGTCTTTTTAATTTGAATGTATATTGCTAGAAATTGGAATCTGTATATAGAAATATGTATGTCTCACAAAGGTTTCAGAAATGGCAAACATCATATAAAATTCATATGAAAACAGCTCATGTAATATTTAGTTCGACCTCCTGTCAAGATTTTCTGAAGGTTAAGGGCCTCCTTTCCCTGACAATTTAAAAACTTGAGAAAGTTTCAGGCCCTATTTATACCCTATTCGTGGAAAATGTTGAAAATGTACACCGCTGAGTTGTGCTGTTTCCTGAGGCTTGTGCTTAAGAGCAGTCTGCTTGTTTGAGACAGCTGTCCTTGACCATGAAATGTTTTCAGCTAGTGATCTGTACAGAACCTGCACAAGGTTCAGTCCTCATCTGTGACACGCAGAGAGAGAGATGTGATGGAACAATGTGTCCGCATGAAATCTGAACAGCTTGTCAGTGCGCCAGCCCAGTGTCTTTTTAGTTTCTGTCAAACATTCTTAATTCATTCTTAATTTTGATTTCAACAACCAATTGGGGTAAATAAATAAGGCTTTGTAGCTGTACATTTTCTATTTTCTGCTCTAGCTTTTGAATTTCACATGTTTATTCTTTATTTTCAGTATTGCGCTTCTGCCAATATTATTGGATCCTATAAGATAAATTGCTTTTCCTCATTATGCTTGGAAAAAAAGCTGAAGGATTAACATCAAGCCAGTGTGATTTCCTTCTCAGACATTTTTGCAGTGGGACGTATTCATGTTTGTGCAAATGCTTTGTTTTATGTAGGAAATGCCCTGAGCCCTTCTTTTAGAGGTGATCAGCAGTGTACACTGCCAGGAGATGCTGCTGCTCCCCACCTTCTCCTGCACATGTACTACACACAGGGCCAAGATCAGCAGGAGGAAACACACATAGTTATTCAGCCATGGGGCAAACCTGTTGGCGCGTGCTAAAATCAATCATAATAATGCCATATCCTCAGACTCGCATACACACAAGTGTACTACACAACCTATTATTTACACACCGTGCACAATACACACATATAAGCAAATACTAAAATACAGAAGGGACTACTCTGAAAAACCAAACCCATGAGGGCTTCTTATTTTAAGATTTAAAAAACAGAAACAATGAAGCAAAATGTTTTTGGGGGATGCTGCTCTCATTAGGTCATTGCTGTGGCCTAATTTGGTGTTCCAGACACACCTGATTTATTCTCATTCTTCGCCTCAGATTGCCAGTAGCTAGGAGCCCCACATCGACTTTAGTTATGCTGTGGTGCCACAGACAAACGGAATATCTCTGTTTTCTCCTGCAGAGCTGCTACATAATTAAATCCCGTGGAGATCATGTAGATAATTAGACACACATGCCGTGTGTTTAACTGAATGATGAGAGGAACAATCAGGGCAACGACTATTTGAGTTTAAATCCATGTGTTTAGGAGCTTTTTATTTTACTAAATGGACTGATAGGGTCTAATATACCACTAGTATTAAGACTAAACTTTATGGATGGTTACGGGCAGTTTGAGGCCAGTTGATGGTGACTTGCTCTGTTGATATATATTATTAAACTTGTTACTAATTCTGATGATTTAAACTTTTTGTCAAGGTAAATCGCGAAATAGGAAGTAAAGGTGATATAACAGATGTGTTATCATGGATTTCTGTGGTAGGACACTTAAAACTGCTGAAGTAGTTACAAGGGGGGAAATGTGATGTTAGTTTGCTGTTTTGTTACTAGGGCGCAGCCATCTTGAGTTTCAACGGTCCGTGACGTCACTGGCATGGTTGGCTACCTTGACAGCTCCAGCAAAATGGCATATCAAGAGCATAACAGATCGAAAAAATTTGTGATCTGTCCAAAAAGCGAATATAACACCTCTGATGCCATACTCGAATAACCTGTGTGCAAAATGACTGTGGCATAAAGGTGACCACGGCGGGTCCTGTAAACAAATTCCACTCACCCCTTCGTTGTTATCGTGATGTTCACCTTCACCGAAGATCACCATGCTATCTGATATAAGCAATATCCATCGACGACACCCGCAAGACACTGGTTAGTTACTGTAATTTCAGGTGCTTTCAAATTGTGTATGAGAGATGCGGCGGCGTCTAAACTTGCCAGTTTAAACTTGACGAGCGCACACCTAAACGCAATGCACAGACAGCCAGCTGTCACAGCGCGTGCACTAAACTAAATTCTCTTTATCGTCTTATTGCATTCAAAGTGTCAAAAACACAAGGTTCACATAAACTGTGTTTTGTCTTAAATAAATGCAATCTGTAAGTATATTCTAAAGTGACAGCAGTAGCCTATCAGTATACGTTTAATTCATACAGTGAAGAATATGGAGTTTTATTATTTCATTTGATAATTCAATTTCTTACTTAAATGCTGTTTTTAGTGTTAACTTGTCATAATCAGTCAGTTCAGTCAGAGTAGTAGAGTAGCCTGACATAACGTTAGTAGCCTACCGTGCCAGTGACGTCATCGAACACGGCTGCGCTCTGAAAACAACAAATGTGAATTTCAATATTGGGAAAATCTTCATATATGTTTTGTTTTTAATATTATTTTTGAATTAATTTGTTTACAATTTTAATAACCAACATGTTATCGAATTTTTTTTTTCCGTTTCAGTTCCCCTTTAAGCGAATTTGAACGTGGCATGGTTGTTGGTGCCATACGGGAAACTTCAGAAACTTCTGATCTACTGGGATTTTCTCGCTCAACCATTTCTAGGGTTTACAGAGAATGGTCAGAAATGCCTTGTTTTTGAATGGCCAGACTGATTTGAGCTGATAGAAAGGCAACAGTAAATCAAATAAACACTCGTTACTACTGAGGTATAAAGAAGAGCATCTCTAAACGCTCAACACGTCAAACCTTGTAGCAGATGGCCTACAGCAGCAGAAGACCACACTGTCACACCTGTCAGCTAATGACATGATACTGAGGATACAATTTGCACAGACTCACCAAAATTGGACGATAGAAGATTTGAAAAATGTTGCCTGGTCTGATGAGTCTCAATATCTGCTGCGACATTCAGATGGTAGGGAATTCCGTGTAACAACAACATTAAAGCATGGCTCAATCCTGCCTTCTATAAACGGTTCAGGCTGGTGGTGTAATGGTGTGGGGGATATTTTCTTGGCACATTTTGGGCCCCTAAGTACCAATTGAGCATCATTTAAATGCCACAGCCTACCTGAGTATTGTTGCTGGCCATGTCCATCCCTTTATGACCACAGTGTATCATCTTCTGATGAATACTTCCAGCTGGATAACACGCCATGTCACAAAGCTCAAATCATCTCAAACTGATTTCTTGAACATGACAATGAGTAAACTATATTTAAAAGACCTCCACAGTCACTAGATCTCAATCCAATAGAGCCACTCTGGGATGTGGTGGAACGGGAGATTCGCATCATGGATGTGCAGCCGCCAAATCTGCAGCAACTGCTTGATGCAATCATGTCAATATGGACCAAAATCTCAGAGGAATGTTTTCTGCTCCTTGTTAAATCCATGCCACAAAAAATTAAGGCAGTTCTGAAGGCAAAAGTGGGTCCAACTCTGTACTAGCAAGGTGTACCTAATAATGTGGCCTGTGATATAAAATGTTGACAGGGCAAGAAATCCAGATTCATCTCATAAATGATGCACTCTTTTCTGGTTATTCATTTGAAGCTTTTTTTCTCCCCCTGCAAACCTTGAGTGCACCCCTGTGCTTGTAACCGAAACGCAAAGGAATCTCAAACCTTTATCTCTGCTCTGACAGAGAAGTTCCCACCACTTTGATGTAATAACAAACATGACACAGCCATATCTTTCTTTAACATGTTGTTCCTTCAACAATTTTACAGAGCATAACAGTTAGGCATTAAATCATCGAGTCAGAAAGAGGAAAAGTTAGAGATTAGAGCCTTTTTGGCTCTTTATTGAGAGGGGTTTTCTGCTTTAAATGTATTCAAAACATCCTCAACAATAGCTCTGTCTAATGTGGTAATCTGGTGAATGCAGGAGTGCATATTGTTCTACAAAGGCTCCTATGAATCAGAAAGAGAGCTGTCAAGGGATGCAGCTCTCTCTCACTCTCTCTCTCTCTCTTGTGTCTGTGTACAATGTGTTATTGGTCATGCTCATTCAATAGGCTTCATTCAATGTTCCCTCACTGACTGGGATCAAATGATGTGGGAGTCTGTTCAGTCAGTAGCACTAATGTCTGTGCAGTATCAGAGGCTGGTGTCAGGCTGTGGTCACAGTTCTTTAGTCATTCAGCTCAGTCCAAACATTAGGTCTTCTTTCTCCCCACTTTATGGAAATTATGTATTTACTTATTTTAATATTTAAATATAGCCTACATTTAATACATTATACATATAGCTTCTTGCAAAATATTTAGCTTTTCCCATTACGTAAAATTTTAACACCAATAAGTAACATTATTTAGTCCCTTTCCACTTTCTTTAAATATTTCACAATCTCATTGATCAAATTTGAAGCCCAATCAAATTGATCAATGACTGCAAAGTGCAAACCACCATTTGGTATCAAAATATAGCTAGGTCCCACTGTGGGAGTGATTTGATTGGTCTAAATTTGTAACAACGTTATCCAAGTTTATATTTGCATTTCCTTCCAAGCGAACATTGATTCTCTGTTACTCGTTACTGTTTTATTTTGACAAATTACCTTACTTGTGTCTGGCTATCTGTCTTTCTATCTGTCTATATGTCTGTCGTAATGTCATATCCTTCTTATGTCTGTAAATCTGTTATATTGTTATACTATTCTTTCTAACATTATATCTATTGTTTTATCGTTCCATCATTTTATCATTCTGTCTATGTTAGTATGATTTAATCTATTATGCTATCTATCATTCTTATATCTATCGTCTTATCTTTTGTTATATCTTTCATTCGTTTTATAGTTAGGGTTAGTTCTATCTGTCTTGTTCTATTCTATCTGACATTGAATGGTTCTATTGTTCTTTCTATCATTCTATCTAATGTTCTATGTATCATTCTATTAATTTATCATTCTTTCATTCTATCTTTCATTCTTTCATTCTATCTATGATTGTCATTCTATCACGTTATATCATTCTAACATGCTATCTATTTTTATAAGTTTTATAAGTCTGTCTATCTATCTGTCTGTCTGTCTCTCTGTCTGTCTCAATTATTTTATCATTCTGTCCACCAACCTGTCTGTCTGCAAGGCACTTCAAGTGTCTTTAAATCTGTTACTGTAAATATCTGTAAACTCTCAGACATTATTCTGTCTCAAACTCTTTTCCAGTTACAATTACATATACAGCAGTTATGGGAATTTCTTCGAATCGGATTTCATTTGAATTCTGCTGTTGTGTCTTGTTGCAATGCTTACTCAATTGAAATCCAATTGTAAATGACGCACAACTCTCATATGTATCTGTAAGTGTTGGCACAGTGCAGTAACAGCCAACTCCTGCTAAATAATATCTGGATCAGTCGTGTAATCCCTGGCACTTGATTGTGACGCATCACAGTTTACAGTTTGAGCTGGATAAACTGAGGCAGGAGGTGTATCGCTGCCCCTCTTCCTGCGCTAATTAGAACAGGCAGTTCTAATCAAGCTAAGTGCGACCGACTGCGTTGAGTGCTTGTGTGCCTCTGTACATCAGTAGGTCTGGATGGTGTGTGTCAATGGGACCTTAATGATCCACACAGAGCGAGACAGGCCTGGATCTCTCTGTTTCCACTGCCATTACCATGTTCTCTCTGAGAGGACCATTGAATGGTTGAAGTTTATAAGAGGGTTGATAGCGAGCGCTGACATGAATTGTCACGTTTATCTAAACTTGAGAGGCAGAAATGGAAAACAAGAGAGGGAGAGTGCCGAAAGAAAAGATGACAGGAAAAAAAGAGAATATAGAGGGAGGCAAGGCCAAGAGGAAGCACAGAGATAGAAAATATATACAGTCTCAGAAATGTTTTATAGAAGACTAGCAGACTGGACAGAAATAGGCTAGAAATTCATCCTGATAGCTGAGGAAAGCAGCGTGGCTGTGTGCCAGTGTCAAAAAATGTCATGCGTCCCTTTGTTCTCCTTTCTGTGGCTTTGTAAATATCGCAGCCTTGTGATGTTTGTATTCCGAGCTAATTACTGTGACTGTAATTAGCAAGGATTAAAATAAAATATCATGGATTTATTTGAATTAGTGACACAAGCGCAAATTAATTTTGCATTGCTATTCACGATTTAAAATGGGTGAGACATAACCTGCTGTTTTTTTATCTAATGACTGAAAAAATCCTAAAATATTAATCTTTCTTATTATGAAGTAAGGTTTTGCTCAGACGTTTGCACTAATTGAATCAAACAAAGCCTTTGATTGAATTTGCACATTTTTATAATACTTAATAACAATAATAAAAGTATAATAAATATAATAAAATAATAATTTTCAATATTTTAATAACGTCTCGGTTACATATGGTAACCCTCGTTCCCTGAAGGAGGGAATGGATAAGTACGTCGTGACCGACGAATAGGAATCTTGCTAGAGAGGTCAATCTACTTTGAGTGAAACTAAAAGAGCCAATGCACATTGGCGTGCAATCATTTGCATCAGCTGTTCAGCCACGCAGCTCGGGTATATAATGAGCAGAAGGTGCGATTGAGCCAATGAGCCGAGCCAATGAGCTGGGCACCCCAGCAGGTCGCAGCAGATGTGGCGACGGGACGTACGTCTCCGTTCCCTCCTTCAGGGAACGAGGCTTACCATACGTAACCGAGACGTTCCCTATCAGTCGGTCACTCTCGGCGTACGTCGTGACCGACGAATAGGAATCCCTACCAAAGCGCCACAGCTGCTGTGCGAGCGCCCTGTGCGAGCCCCCTTCTTGCCTGGGAGGACGATAGGAGAGGGCTTACATAGAGTGTATCTGTCACTGTTGTTCTGTGATAACCCATACAGTGAGATTATTGGATAACACTGGGAAAGCGCGCTCTTTCTGTTAGGAAGGAGAACGCTGCGGAACCCACATTCTTCCCCGAAGGAGTTATGCGGTGATATACATATGGCCTAACCCGGAGGCCAGTACTTCTAATGAAATACTGGGTGACTAAGCCCAAGGGAAAGACACAGGCTTCCGTTTAGGAGCAGCCGTGGAAGAAATACACATATGGGATCCCCACAGGGACAGAGCAAAGCCAGGGCTGGGTCTGCCTCCTCCTGGAGCAGTGCTTGGAAGTTCACCTCCTGGTCCCTGAAGAGAGTGGTAGTAACCTTGGGGAAATAGCCAGGCCGGGGTCTCAGTACAACATGGTTGTCACCTGGCCCGAACTCTAGGCACGATTCGTCGACTAGGCACTGGCCTCTTGATAGAGGCCAGTGCAACCAGCAGCAAAGTCTTCATGGAAAGAAGCTTTAAGTCTGCTGATTGCAAAGGCTCAAAGGGAGCATCCTGGAGTGCTCGAAGCACCAGGGAAAGGTCCCAAGAGGGTATGGAGGGGGGGGTCGAGGAGAATCTAACCGTCTCGGACGTTAACGAACCTGACGACCAGGTCGTGCTTACCTACTGTTTTGCCATCTATGTGGTCGTGATATGCTGAAATAGCAGCAGCATGTACTTTGAGGGTGGAGGGAGACAGCCTTCACTCTAACCCTTGCTGCAAGAAGGAAAGCACGGACCATATCGAACATCTTCGGGGATCCTCTCAGCAAGAAAAACGTCTCAGGTTACTATTGTAACCATAGTTCCCTGAGAAACAGGGAACGAGACGATGCGTCGAACGACACGGTGGGAACGCCTCTTGCGTGATTGCGTCTGAAGCATCTATGCCAACTAGTCCAATGGAATGAGAGAATGAGCGTCACGGGCGGGTGACGTCATGAACCAGGAAAGGATAAGAGCACTTCCGCTGCTCGCCGGCATTTAGCTTCGACAGTTGCCGAAGCAAGCCGATCGCAGGGACGCAGGAAGTATGGCAGGGGGACGCATCGTCTCGTTCCCTGTTTCTCAGGGAACTATGGTTACAATAGTAACCTGAGACGTTCCCTTTATCGAAAAAGGGAACTTCGAGATGCGTCGAACGACACGGTGGGAACGAGAATACCCAACCCGCCATAATTACAAGTACCTGAGTGTCAGTCTGTTGATCTAAGCACTCAGCACCTGAGAACCTGGGGCAGCATCCAGGTCCAAACTGTAAAATCTCACGAATGTGAGCGGAGAGGACCAGCCCGCCGCATCACAAACATCTTGAAGAGATACCCCCTGCAATATGGCTTTAGAAGCCGCCATACTCCTGGTCGAGTGAGCTCGGACCACCAAAGGACAAGGCTGGCCCGAGTACTCGTATGCCAGTGAAATAGCCTCGACTATCCACTTACTGACTGTCTGTTTTGAAGCAGGAAGACCTTTCTTAGGTGATCCAAAGCAAATCAGTAATTGGTCGGACTTTCTGATTGAGGAAGTCCGCCGTACATAAGTGTCCAGTGCTCGCACTGGACACAAAAGGTGCAGTCTTTCCTGGTCCGCAGTTGCAAAAGGAGGAGGACAGAAAGCCTGCAGCACAATAGGCCTCGGA
Source organism: Chrosomus eos (assembly GCA_036326025.1). NCBI lineage: Eukaryota > Metazoa > Chordata > Actinopteri > Cypriniformes > Leuciscidae > Chrosomus > Chrosomus eos. The sequence continues at coordinate 19,650,061 of CM070834.1, forward strand.
GTCAAGGTTGGAACCTTAGGGACGTATCCCTGTTTTGGATATAGGAACGCCTTGACCATCCCCGGTGCAAATTCAAGGCAGGTGGGGGAGACCGAAAGAGCCTGAAGGTCACCAACTCTCTTTAGGGACGAAATAGCTAGCAGAAAGATAGTCTTGAAAGTAAGGAACTTTTCTGAGACCGAATCTAAGGGCTCGAATGGAGCCCTAGACAGGCCTACTAGAACTACAGTCAAATCCCAAGCTGGCACCTTAGTGCGAATTGCAGGCCTCAGCCTCAAAGTGCCACGAAGGAAACGTGTAATCAGGGGGTCTCGACCCAAAGATATACCTCCCACCATGGTATGGTAAGCCGCAATGGCTGCCACGTAAACTTTTAGTGTGGAAGGACATAGACCTGACACAAAGCGCTCCTGCAGGAACTCGATTACTGTGTTGACAGAACAATTAACCGGATCCCACTGATGTCGGTGACACCATAAGGAGAAAACTCTCCATTTAAGCGCATACAGTTTCCTCGTAGCTGGAGCTCTGGAGCTTAGGATGGTCTCAACAGCCTCAGCTGAAAGACCACTATCTATAAGTTGGGCCCCCTCAGAGGCCAAACCCAAAGATTCCACATGTCTGGTCGAGGGTGAAATATTGTGCCCCCGGCCTGAGACAGAAGGTCCCTCCTCAAAGGGATCTCCAATGGAGGCCCGTCTAGCAGAAGGATCAGGTCCGCAAACCAGATCCGACTTGGCCAGCGTGGTGCTACTAGCAGTAGGCTTATTCCATACCGACGGACCCTCTCCAGAACTCCTGGGAGCAGAGCAACAGGGGGAAAGGCGTACAGACGTAGCCTCGGCCACGTCTGGACCATGGCGTCCAGCCCCAGGGGGGCTGGGTGCGTCAGAGAATACCAGAGAGGACAGTGCGTCGTGTTCTGAGACGCGAACAGATCCACCTCTGCCTGACCATATGCCTCCCAGATTTTCTCCACCGCCTCGGGGTGGAGTCTCCAATCCCCTGGCCTCAGCTCCTGCCTCGACAGGATGTCTGCTCCTATATTCTGGTCCCCAGGAATATACACTGCCCTCAGAGAGAGTACCTTCCCCAGAGACCACAGGAGGATCTGGTGCGCCAGTTTGCAAAGCGGACGCGAGCGCAGACCCCCCTGGCGGTTCAGATAAGAGACCACTCCTGTGTTGTCTGTTCGAACGAGCACATGATGGCCTCTTAGGTCCGGAAGGAAATGTCTCAACGCATTGAAGACGGCCATCATCTCCAGGTAATTTATGTGCCAAGAAAGATGATGGCTTTTCCACAGACCCTGAACCGAGCGGCCTTCCATTACCGCTCCCCAGCCGGTGAGAGAAGCATCTGTCGAGATCACTACTCGATGGCAAAGAGCTCCCAACACCGGACCCTGGGTTAAGAACCAGAATTTACATATAACTAAGGCACGAAAGCATCGCCGCGTGCCTTGATATGCAAAGTGGGTTTCCCCTCGGGGAGAACCTTCTGGTCCTGAGCCAGCACTGTAAAGGTCTCATGTACAGCATGCCAAAAGGAATTCCGTTGGACGCTGCTGCCAGTAGACCCAACAGTCTCTCGAACTGTTTTACAGTGCGTGACTGGCCTAGCCTCAGCTCTTCTGTGGCTGTTAGGATAATAAATCCCATACCACACCAAGGAAAGTGGTTCTCTGTACTGGAGAAAGTACACTCTTCTTGGCATTGAGCCTCAACCCCAACATCTCTATATGAGCGAGAACGACACCTCAGTGCCGAACCGCCAACTGCTCTGATTCCGCTAGAATCAGCCAGTCGATATAATTCAGAATGCGTATGCCCTGAAGCCTGAGAGGGGCTAAAGCTGCATCCATGCATTTCGTGAACGTGCGGGGTGACAAAGCTAGGCCGAAAGGAAGAACCCGATATTGGTATTCTTTGCCCCTGAAAGAAAACCTTAGGAACTTCCTGTGCTGAGGGAGGATGGAGATATGGAAGTATGCATCCTTTAGATCTATCGTGACGAACCAGTCCTCGGATCTGATTTGGGTCACGATCTGTTTGAGGGTCAGCTAACTTGAACTTTAGTTTCTGAACTGACCGAATAAACAGGCGAAGATCTAAAAGGGACGCAACCCTCCATCCTTTTTTGGAACAATGAAATAATGGCTGTAAAAACCCGACTCTCTGACGGGTGAGTACACCTGTTCTATAGCTTCTTTGCTAACAGGGCCTTTACTTCTTGTCCCATTACCAGAGCCTGCTCGGGATGCACCACTGTGGGCAGCACCCCGCTGTAATGAGGAGGACGAGAGCCAAACTGGATTCTGTATCCCTTCTCTACAAACTGCAGGACCCAATGAGAAATATTCGGCAGAAGCATCCACGCTGCCAGAAAATTTACTAAGGGAACCAGCCCCTCGAGGCTGGTCTCTGGTGTTACTGAGGGAGCCAAATCTGGAGCCTGAAACAATGGCAGGAACTACCTGACCTGACTACTCAAAAGCCCCCCTCAGAGGGCGCGAAACCAATGCTGTACCGCAGCATAGCATCAGCGACTCGCTGGAGACCGTTGCGCCCTGAAGCACCGGAGGTGGCAGGGTTGGCAGGAGGGTCTCGTGAGGACCCCGAAATGGAACGGGCACCGTAAAATGAGGTGTACACCACTCTACTTCGGTCGGGGCTGTCCTCACAGGCCTGACGCCTAAACGTCAAGACCCTTGAACCGAAATTTTCTTCGCCTGAAGAACGGTCCTCAGATCCGGCTTAGGCTTAGACGACTTCGGTTGAGAGGGTTGCGTCTGTCTCCAGTATCTACATGGAGGAACACGAGACGCAGCACTCTCTTTCTGTGCACATAATATGATGAACTCGACGGCTGGGGGCTGCTCACGCCCAGCAGCCCCAGGGGGGCTGGACACAGCGAGGGAGAAACCTTATTATATATATATTTTTATATGTATATATATATCTTGTATCACCTAACAACGACCGCATGGAATGCGTCGCCGAAGAGACCCGAAGGCTCAAATTTCGCTATATCCAGAACCCCAGCAGATCGGCCTGATAAGCCTGGAGCATTATAATATAGATTTCTATAAACATTCTCCAGCTGACCTGCTGCCGTATAAGCTTTACCCATAAAACCAAAGTAGTTCTGCTTAAACCTACGCGCTGCCTCGGCAAACGCGAGATCCCAGCCACAGAATCTTATTTTTGCAAAATACACTCAAAATCTAAGCGGTGCCTCGGCAAACGCGAGATCCGAGCTAGATTCTGATTACAACATTAAACCTACACGCTGCCTCGGCAAACGCGAGATTCTTTAGTATAGGCTTATGAGCAAAGCAGAGGCTTAAATGATGATACTGGACCAGGTGAAAAAATAGCATTTTCCTATTTTTATTTCTGTTCAGCCTGGGGCATCATATCATAACCGTAATCTTTCAACCCTCTAATCTTGAATAAACATTTAACACGAGGGCTGAAAGTAGTGATAAATACGGTTTATTCCATAATTTAAATATTCAGTGTGTAAATCAGGGAAAAAATGGAAGCCTCGTGGTGGAGATAATGTGATAGAAATAAGAAAACGCTCGTCAAGTTTCTTAGAACGAGCGTTCCTTTTTCTCAGCTGGCCATTAAATATTTAATTTACTAACAGCACGGGACAAAACCTCCACCAGTTCATCATATACTGGAAAAATAGATGGCGAATCTAATTCAACAGTGTGTGCTTGCTTTCACTTTCAACATTCTCAAACACAAACCTCCTCGGAGGAAGAATATGAAGGAAAAAGGGCTCTCTCTCCCCGAGCGGAAGAAACCGCAGAGCGTGCTTCCAACACCGGGGAGATAGAGCTGGATCTTCCGGGCAAGGAAGAAGAAAAGGCCCTCGGACCGTTCTCCCACCCCTCCAAAAGATCCTTTTGCGATCCCCAGGAATGCATTCTCCGCGCCGCCTCGGCAAACGCGGGTCCTGCATCCCGTGAGAATCGCGAGCCTGCCACTATCATAGTGACAGGCGAGAGCAGAGCATGCAAAACTGGTAGTTTCACTTTCACAATGTTAGCACTCAACATGCTATTACTCTCAAACAAAATGACACAAAGCTGTGTGTGTCCCCACCCGTTTAAATAAACGCGGGCAGGGAGGAACACACTGTTTGTACATTTGTTTCGCCATAACGTTTCCGACAATATTGTAACAGACAACAATAAATAGACAGAGACAGTTTGACACAGATCGCTTGCTGAGGCAACAGAAGCTAAATGCCGGCGAGCAGCGGAAGTGCTCTTATCCTTTCCTGGTTCATGACGTCACCCGCCCGTGACGCTCATTCTCTCATTCCATTGGACTAGTTGGCATAGATGCTTCAGACGCAATCACGCAAGAGGCGTTCCCACCGTGTCGTTCGACGCATCTCGAAGTTCCCTTTTTCGATAAAGGGAACACCACTCAACGAACAGGTTCCACTTCAAGGCGTATGCACATCTTGTAGACAGCACCCGCGCTGAAGTGATGGTGTTAAGTACCTCTGGGGGTAAGTCATCTAGAAGCTCCGTGTCCCATCCAGGGACTACATATGGAGTTTCCAGAGGTCCGGACGCAGGTGCCATAGGGTGCCCCGTATCTGAGTCAGAAGGTCCTTCCTCAAAGGAATGGGCCAGGGAGGGACTGTCACGAGGAGCATGAGTTCTGGGAACCAGGTCCGGATGGGCCAATACAGAGCCACCAGAAGGACCTGCTCCTCGTCCTCCCTGACTCATGCAAGTAGGCTCACTGGGGAAAACACATATTTGCGGATGCCAGTTCGGAGGAGGGTTAGATCGCGGCGGAGACGCAGGGACTCTGCCCCTTTGCAGGTACGAGAGTCTCGACCGTAGCTCCGAGATGGTCATCTTCCCACAAAGGGTACATGACTCATCTACAAACGCTGCCTCAGCGTGTTCAATGCCCAGAAACGCGACACAGCGCTCATGACCATCCCGTGATCCCAGGTATCAACCGCATCCAGAAACACACAGGTAGAGTGACATCATTAAAAAGTAGCGCTCTACCCGTGTAAGCTCTTTTAGGGACTGCTCTTCTTGGTGCTGAAGCACGCAGGGGAACGGTCGCAGTGAACACGGACAGGAATGTTCACCTGTTGTGTGCTGTCTCTCTCGCTGGTGATCTTACCAGCCATGAAAACAGCATTTTAGCGCTCTCACGGTACACCTTACCAGCTGTAAAAACAGTTTTTTTGTTTATGCTCAAAAAACAAAGAAAAGAGAGAGAAGAATTCGACCACACTGCAGTGCCATATCGCTCGCACCAAACTGGAAAGGGTCCCGTTGAGAGCTCGCTCGTCGTAACACTCTTGTTGTAGAGAACACAGCATCGAAGTGCTGCTATATACCCGCGCTGCTTGGTTGAACAGCTGATGCAAATGATTGCATGCCAATGTGCATTGGCTCGTTTAGTTCACTCGAAGTAGATTGGCCTCTCTAGGGAGATTCCTATTTGTCGGTCACGATGTACGACGATAGCGACCAACTGATAGGGAACTGAATATTTTCAGTCCCCTTCCTGATCATGATTCATGTAGCTCAGAGGAATATTTCTTGCCTTAAGATGTAACATGTTTGAATCTTGTATGACTGACTTTTTTTGTCTTTTTAGGGCCCGAGCACTAAGGTGCGAGGTCCCTCTTGAAACTGTTAAGATTATTATTTTTCTTTTTTTTTCTTTTTTTTCTTTTTTTTTCTTTTTTCTGCAAAGTAAGCCCCATTTTCGAGGCCGCAACATGCTCGAAAAGTCACCAAATTTTGCACACCTGTCAGGACTGGTGAAAAATTTGTATTTTGTGGGTTTCGCGGATGGGCGTGGCAAAATGGCTCGCTAGCGCCACCTAGAAAATTGAAAAAAATTAGCCCCTCGTCCATGTTCGACCTACATGCATGGAATTTGGTGGTGACGTGTATCATATCAAGACGCACAAAAAAGCCTCAAGAAACCAAACCCTAAACTCGACAGGAAGTCCGCCATTTTGAATTTGGCGGCCATTTTGGGACGATTTACACACTCCGTACTTTAACGAACTCCTCCTAGGGATTTAGTCCGATCGACTTGAAATTTCTGCTGTGCCTTCTAAAGGCATTGACGATAAAGTTGTGCTATCTGCGAGTTTTCGTTAATCGGTGTGTCCGTGGCATCGATGATTCGCCATGAAACAGGAAGTTGGAGTAACTTTGCTGTACATGCTCAGATCTGCACCAAATTTTGCACGCTTGACAAGAGTCCCGCCCTGAACACATGTACATGCCGACATTCACCCCCAATCATAGCGCCACCTGCTGGCAACAGGAAGTGACCTTTAACGAAGCAGCCCCCGCCGCACGTTTGACCTACATGTACGAAATTTCTGTGGCACATCAACCATGTCCAGACACACAAAAAAGCATCTTGGAGCAATGCCCTAAACCCAACAGGAAGTCGGCCATTTTGAATTTTACGTCAAATTTTGGCTGATTTACACACTCCGTACTTTAACAAACTCCTTCTAGGGATTTCGTCCGATCGACTTGAAATTTCTGCTGTGCCTTCTAAAAGCATTGTCGATGAAAAGTTGTGCTATCTGCGAGTTTTCGTCAATCGGTGTGTCCGTGGCATGCCATCAAAGATCAACTCATCGCCATGACACAGGAAGTGGTTGTAACTTCAGTGTACATGCTCACAGCTGCACCAAACTTTACATGTAGGATAAGAGTCCCGCCCTGAACTCATGTACATGCCCACATTCACCCACAGTCATAGCGCCACCTGCTGGCAACAGGAAGTGACGTATAACACCTTCATGCAGTGTCTGAAAAGCGTAGCAAATTCACAGCCGCACTGGCAGAGCTCCAGAATATGCAACGCGGCCGCATCACTCCCCGACGCGCTACATGTGCGAGGGCCCGCCAATCGCTGCTTGCAGCTTTAATTTTAGACATGTATCACTTACAGTATGTTGGCATATTTGGTTGCAGTTTATTATAACTTTTCTTTTAAACTGTTAGAAGGGATTTTTTAAAATAACTTTTTTTAAACTTAAGGTTTGATTCCTTCATGTCATTCTGATTCGGTTGAGTCTCTGAAAGTCTGAATGTCTGCGTGTTTCACGTTTGCCTCTTTAAAATAACAAGGTCCTGGCTATATGCAGCATCATACTGCAGTTCTGATTGACAGGTTGAAAAGAATGACAGCGTGTGACTCAGGGGAATGAGGGTGAGTGATTGGCTGGTGGAGGAGGGCTGGGAATCATGATGGCTGGTATAATTTGTTCTTCACTCTCTGATCGCTGTCATGGAACACTGCCCGTGTATGAGGTTAAAAGATTATCACACTAGATCTGATTTGTGCCACTGAAGCCCTAACCTCTCCATGTTTCTTCTGAAAAGCAGCACCTTATACTGCAGTAGATACTGCTGGTGTAATTTAATGCTTACTTAAACCATCTATTCCAGTTTGATTGTCACTTTGGCTGTTTGACTGAGATTAACATATACATAATGCTAACATATTACTGTTAAAGGCATAAATAAACTGGCTGGAAATTAGTAGAAAACCAACATGTATATTAATTCATATGCACTAATAGTTTAGGACTATTTTAGTAGCTTTATATGAAATATAGTTTAACTCTTATGTTTTATTTGGAGATGTTTCTCCTATAGTGCGAGTTGCATCTTTGAGGATGAACTGGTCTGACAGTTTGTGTTGTAAAAACCCAACGTCCTCGGACAGAGGAGTGTGTGGTGTGTGTGTGTGTGTGGTGTGTGTGTGTGTGTGTGTGTGTGTGTGTGTGTGTGTGTGTGTGTGTGTTGTGTGTGTGTGTGTGTGTGTGTGTGTGTGTGTGTGTGTGTGTGTCTAGACCCAAATCCTAGAGCATTGCAGACTAACAACCTCCTCCTCCACTCTTTTGTGCTGATTTAAGTTAAAAGTGGGTTGAATTACTATCGTCCCAAAGGCGCACAAGGCATCCTTAAAGAACCTTTCTCATATTTACTCACCAATAATATTCATATGCATTTCTTTTACATCCCTTCTGTGTCTTGCCTAACACTGCAACATGCATCTTTTTAAGGAGCAGCGTAGTTTAAATAATATTGAGAAGTTGACATAATAGTTGCACTTTGTTTTAAAAGTGGGCGTGTCTATAAATATGAATTATGTCATGCATAAATCATTTAAAGGTTGTGTAGGTAAGAAATTTATAAAAAAAAAAATCAAAATTTGTTTAGACTTTCTATATATATCAATGCATAATTAAAATCTAAGTACTCTGAAAAAGAAAGTATAAAAATCGAGTGTCTGTAGACCTCTCACGACTGTTTTAAAGACAGCTCATTATTTCCATTCACTTCACCCCCTCCCTTCTGGTCTCCTTCCAAAGCCACACCCCCAAAACACATGAACACGCAACTCTGACAGCTGAGCTGAAGACGCATTATTTACCTGAGACGAGCGAAGAGTAGAGGAACGAGTGCATGTAGTGACATCATGTCAGACACACATGTAAATAAAAAAATCTGACTTTATCATTATGAAGTTAAACAAATAAGTTGTATTTTATTACTCACTATCAAACTAGCATATTGATATTGGTAAACTTTACAATATATATTTATTGATTCGCTAACGAGCTAGTTATCTATAAGGCAAAGCTAAACACAGGTTGCGTGATACACGTGATACACAAAATTATGCACAATTCAACACTACAACTATCATCTTGAGCTAAGTCTATTATTTACCGTCTCTACTACGGCTCGCTGAGTAATGCTCTGTTAGCTATATTAGGCAGCTACGTGTGCTAATGACGCATGCTTCTTGAAAACATAAACAAAAAAATCTGTATGATCTAAATACAAAAAGAAAGATTTACCTGTTCAGCAGAAATGAAGCCATCAAGGCGTCACTTTTCAGCCCCTTGAGGTCCCTCAGTTCTGGAAAGCCACGCCGATATTCACCCGAGTTTTATTTCTTTGTTTATCCAACAACTTTTTGTTCATTACCTTTTCTTGTAATGTAAATGGCTTCCTTTTTTTGACTGGGTTGCCTTCGTGAACTGCAAATGTGGACTTACTGTAGATTGGTCTTTCTCTGCCATTGTTTTGGTAATCCTAGGTTCCGTGGCTCTTGAATTACACAAACCAAATGAGTGCGCGCAAAAGGGCAGGTCCTGTGTGGCGAAGGGGTGGTTGCCATGGTTGCGAGAGAGTGACAGTCGCCTAGGCCAATCCGTTGTTTCGTCCCGGTTCGAAATAATGAGCTGTGTTTAATGCAGATTAAACGGTCTAGAGTCAATCGATTTTTATACTCTTTTTTTCAGAGTACTTAGATTTTAATTATGCATTGATATATATAAAAAAGTTTAAACAAATTTGGAAAAAAGTTTTTTATAAATTTCTTACCTACACAACCTTTAACAAATTATTTTACTATTTTGATAACTAAATGGTTGGTAGTAAATAGTAGGTGATGTATTGAAACATCTGTCTACTTTCTAATTCAATTAAAATAATTTAAATAATTCAGAATTTACACTCCATGTCAGTGGATTTATATCTCAATTGTTTGCTTTTTGTCTCGTGATTTAACTGGAACTGAGAAGTTATGATACTTTGGAGCACACATTTGTGAAAGCAATTTGTGAATTATTATGCATGCAGCTTTATTACATGGAATCTTTGTTTTTGTAAAATTTAGTTTGTTACATTGCATGACTATTCGGACAATTTCAGTTGTTAAATTAAATTATTTGTGAGTGACAAAGCAAATATTTTTATTTTAGGAGTGTGTGTGTGTGTGTGTGTGTGTGTGTGTGTGTGTGTGTGTGTGTGTGTGTGTGTGTGTGTGTGTGTGTGTGTGTGTGTGTGTGTGTGTGTGTGTGTGTGTGTGTGTGTGTGTGTGTGTGTGTGTGTGTGTCAAAAATCAAAATAAAATATCAAAACATATAACATCAAACATATTTTCAACTATATATGTTTTTACTAATACAGCTATCGAGATTAACGAATCGTGAGAAGTTTTTAAAGTATTTAGATCTATTCCCAATCCCATCACATAAAATGTTGCCGTGATGAGCATTGAGCAAGCAGATGACAGTCTGTTGATCGCGAGACTGAAGATCTTATCATTGCAACGCAGTTTCTGCACTCTAATGCTTTCACCAATGCAAACACGATGATGTACATACAGTAAGAGCTTTGTTGTGCAGTGTAATGTGCGTCATTGATTTCATAACGAATTGTCCAGATAAACTGGAAAGATTGTTCTTTAATCGCTTTCTGTATATAATTTGTTCACAATTAAAATAAGATTATATTCATCCTACTAAAAGAAACGATGTGAAGTTGATATTTTAGTCACTGGCTTGATTTACTGATGCATAAACAGTATTGAACGATTTTGAGAGAAAGATTACCTGTCTGAACTTGAAATTGAATTGTTGCTTGGTAGCTCGATCGATTTATTTTCAGACGTTCATCGAGGCCAGCTCTGTATTGGCCCAAGTTGAGGAAACAGTCTCCGGTGAAATGTTTGGACCATACAAAACTTTGGGAAGTTGTGTCGGCGCATTTCCAGAGAAAATAAAATTAACCCATTGTTTCTTCATAGGCTGGGATAAAGGAACTAAAAAATACTTTTGTGTTCATTTGTACATCCGAACACTGATCAACTGCCATGCTTCGCTCGTTTGCAAGCCATTATATCTCTTGAGGAAAAACTCAAATCGTGCTCGCATGTTCGTACTTCCTAGCTGATTTTCTCATGGACGAACCAAATTCTCTGGGCGGGCAAAGCAGAGAAAGGGGAGGTAACCTTTCCTCCTTATGACGTCATAAGGAGGAGATTCAAGATCAGCTCGTCTGAGCTTTCATTTTCTCACAGGCAGTGAAAGATAGCCAAAACTCAGTTTATATATTTATATTAAACCGAGTTTTAACATATTAATGTTAAAAAACCTCAGAAAGTGAAAATTTCATGTCAGGGGACCTTTAAATAGCTGACGCATAACATTTTTTTTATCAATCAGCTAACTAACTTTTGATTTGACCTGTTCCTAGAAAAGTAGTAGCCTATTATCTGGGGAAATGTTTCCTTTTTCATTATAATGGTTATGGTTATAGGGTTTTTTTCTTTCATTCATTGACAGATAATCCTGCATCTGGTTTAGGTGCCGCACACTGACTGATATTGCGTTTTGTGTCTGTAAATGGACTCAAGGTTAAAATAGACGCCAGACTTGGTGGAATCTGTTTGTCGACTGCTTCTCTCGCTCTCTTTTAAGCTGCTCGTACAGTTTAAGGCTGTATGAATGAGTAAATAAAGAGAGAGAATTCTCTGAGGAAGTGCATGTGAATGCGAACATGAGAGAGTGAGAGCGAAAAAGGGAGAGGAGGAGGAGGAGCAGTCGGGCACAAAAGAAAAGACAGAAAGAACACAAAGATAGCAGATGAAAAATGGAGTCACAAAGGATACAGAGAGTTACAACAAAAGAATAGGAGTGAAGGATAGATACACAAGACAGGCAACAGAAGGAAAAGAGAGGCGTCAACCATGGCGGAGACCAGAGCGAGGGATAGAAGAGGAAAAGAGAGAGAGAGAAATGGGCCAGCTCTCCCCTGCAAGGCACACCCTGGCATTCAGCCGTAGAGCAGGAGAAATGTTGAAAGAGAGAGAACTGTATTTGTCAAGAACTGAAGAAACAGCGTCTGTGCAGTGTCAGAAAAAGAGACAGAGAGACGACACGTCTCAGAGACTCCGTACAGGAAGTGACTTTTAGGAATAAGCTGTGATATGTAGATGCCAACCTTTGCTATCATCTCAGGCGCATTTGTTTGTGTTATGTCATCATCGCAAGGATATGAATATGTATCGTCTGATTGCTTAGATAAACATCAGCGTGCCAATGATTTACTGATGTCTAGATCTGGCGGAACAGAGGAAGAACTATATTGTGCAGCACAAGCACACACAGTTCGAAAAGTATTCACAGCTGTTTTACTGGTGTATGCTACCATAAAACAGACTGAATTATGGGACAGCCAGTCTCTATTTTAGTAGGGTAGATGGTTGCTGAATTGTATTTTAGTCTTATACAGTTATACAGTCGTGCTCAAAAGTTTACATATTCCTTGCAAAATCTGCAAAATATTTATTATTTTTTACATATTCTGTCTGTTCTCTAACTGAACTAAATGATTTTTATTACTATAAAAAATCTAAACTATGGTGGGGGGTGGTGCCGCGGTGGACAAGTGACGAAACACCATGTAACACCGGCAACACCAGCTATCTCAGCAAGCCTATAGGATACTTGCCAAGACGGGCATGTTGACATAATTTTTGTTTGAATTTGTCCATTCAAGCGCAAGATTTGAAAGACAACTCAATATTTGCTTGCTGTCCGTGTGCGTGCTTGGGATGAGCGCACACAAATCTTCTCACAGCGTGAGCAAGTTCTCTTTCTCATCTTGTTACGCTTGAATGTTTAAATTGGCAAGGCTTAAATGAGTTTAGTTAAACATAGATAGCAACAGATACCTGCTGTTCAGGTCTCACCTGCGCTCGCGCGCTGTCAACATCCGGGCGATGATGTAAATTACTGGCCATATTAGAGCATACAGCACACCTATTGAACACAGTTAAGGAGATACAGAATGCGTATCCATCGACAGAAATATACATTAGCCTAACTCTGTTTTACGCATCGTTATTTTCAACAAACCATATTATATGATGCGTTGTCAGATTTAAGATGAACCGCAGTGCAAGTGTGTGCCAAACCTTGGGTGGAGAACGGTGCGGTATATATATAGTGTATATATATATATATATAAATGAACAGTACAACTGCCTTATAGCATCTAATGTAGCATTGCAAGGGATTGTGTTCCCCCTAAGAATTTGTCTAAAACAAGGTATCTTGCATAGCGGCTTCATCACACTTGTGTTTTATGTGTTTTTACAAATAGCAGATGTGAGGTCATGGGAATAAAACGCAGTGCTTAATGTTACAGGTGTACACCTCAAGTTTCATTGATGTGATTCCCGTTGCTTCCAGAACAGACTGCACAAAGGTTTTCTCTCTCTTTCGCCTCTCACCATTAATGCCTGTGATGACGAATTTTGTAAATGTCACTGACAAGTGTTAGTTTATTCATTTGCCACCCAGCATTAGTCACAGTGCGCATTTGAGTGCGTGAGTGACGCCGACGCTCTCTCTTGTCTCTGTCTGTAAAGTTGTGCTTCAACGTCTCCAATAAAAAAATCTATAAATATAGAACACTCATATCTCGGGAGAGAAATTTATCTTTTTTTACCAGGTGGATGCGACTTAGTAACTCAAGATAGGATTTCTATTCAACTTGGATTTTTAGCATGTTGTACATGAAAAGCTTATGTGGATGTTTTATATAAATCAAACAAGAGACTCGTATTATTCAAATTACTATTGTTCTGACTTTTAACATCCATTTATAAGCATGAAAATACATTTTCTTTACACAGACTTTCACCTTATACTGTCATGTGATTTCACTCCTGTGGCTCATTTCTAAAAAGACTGAAAGTGACTTCTGTGTGAACTTTGCTTTATACATTGCTACGCTGTTGACAACAGACAATAAATCATTTTTGACCACAAAACTTCCTTAATTTGATGGTAACTTAATTTGTTAAACTGATAATGTTAGAAGTCATCCCATGTTACGTACATCAATCCCATGTCACCCGACAATAAAACAAGGGGGAAAAGAACATATTCTGTAGTGGGAATATCCATGTCTCCTATGTAGTGACAGGCAGCATTTAGCCCTTAGAAAGGTTAGTTTTCCTTATGTGACCAGAGGATGGGTTAGGCTATTAGTATTGATAAAGCACTCATGCACTGAAGGATGCTCTCCATGGCCTCCCACACTGAAATAAGAGCCATTACCCTCAAACTAAAACACCTTTAAAATGGTATGAAACCAAGATCCTCCCTCACCTTTCCACAGTTTTTCTCCATTATTGAATGGTTGCTTCTTTTTTGCCATATTTTCCCACATTTTTGTCATAATCTTTAAGGTTCTGGACTGAAGAAGAGAGACTGGGCAGACAGGGACAACTAATCCATCTTTTCTGTCCCAGAGGCATTGTGGGAGATGAAGTCAAGCGCACTGCGAGTGAAGCTGTCAGCGGCGGTGAAGCGTGAAGCGGAAAGCGGGATCTGTTTTTCTGCAGTTCATGGTTTACATAGAATCAGAAGCCAGTCGAGCCCCACTTATTCCCCACCCCTCGCCCACTTATGTATGCTAGGCCTTTAGGTGTCCAACTAGGGGGGTCAGAAGGCAAGACCTGAAAGCCGTTATTGCATCATAAATCCCTTCTTTTGAGAATCCTGTTTAGATCAAATGAATTAAAGCAAAGCAGGTTTATTTCGCCTTTGGGGAAAATTCATTTCGCCGATGCACATATGTTAACCTTAAACCCTCCTATAAAATATCCACGCAAGCTATTGGTGATGTTAAGAATCTGTCTATAAGCCTGAACAGAGTTAAGCATGTCCTAAATGCTCTTTCTGGTTGGATCGTTTATTTCTAAAAAAAAATAAAAAAAATAATAAGAATGCTATGGAAAAGGTGGCAAGGTCAGATTAAAGGGACAATTCAAAATTTGTCATTATTTTCTCACCTTCATGTCGTTCTATACCTATATGTTTTTTTCTTCTTCTTCTGTGGAACTGAACATAAAGAATAGATATTTTGAAAATGCTTTTTTTTCAGGCCATACAGTAAAAGTCCAATGTTGTTTTGGGCCTCATTGACTTTCACTATATGGACAAAAAAATTCTTCTGAATCTGTTCTTTTGTTCTCTGCAGAAGAAAGTAAGTTATACAGTACAGGTTTGGAATGACATGATGGTAAGAAATTAATGACATAATTATGACTATTGGGTAAACCTCCCCTTTAAATGTGCTTGATGTTATATAAAACAGAATGGAGATTTTGCTATCCACACACACAGAGACATGCATCGATTATAGAAGTGCGGGATAACTGCACTGACCTGCTTGTTCATTTGTGTGGAATGTTGGTTGAGGCGCTTTAGGGGTCATTGTTAGCATGGGCCGTAGCGAAATGGACCGTTGCAGTGGGGAAACTGCCAATCACCGAGCTGCATCATCACAAACGGATCTCTAATAGAACAGTTGATCAAATCTAGCCTATTAAATACCAACCCTTCTTTTCACTCCTAAGGGGAAACATACAGCTCCGCTTGAAACGCTGTGTGTTTACAGTATCCTGAGTACACACAAAGGGCATCTGAGCTGTGGCTTTTTGAAAATGTCAAATAAAACCTTCCTTGGGTTGTTTTCCTAAACAGACGTGGTCTCTTTAAAAAGGTCGGGCTGACAGAGAAAACAACTAAGCTGGAGTTTCGGTTGTTTCGAGGGGGTTGCTGGATTGGAGGAGCGTTTGGTGCGAATCTTGCTTACATAATTTGCGGTCTTGATTACTACAAGCAGTCTCCATCTTCCCTTTAGCGCAACTACCTCCACCCCACCCCCACTTTCTTTCCCCCCAGGGATATATGTGATGCCTTTGGAAGATATCCAGCCCTGCAGAAAGAAGAAGTGTGACTGTAACACTTTTATGTAGTCTCAAGAGTCAAGACCAAGACTATATCCAAAAGGAGGAATAGGGAGTATCCAAAAACCTATTAGGCTTGTAGAAAAGACAAACTATTCTATTTGTGGGCTATAATTCTACAAATGGTCTCATATTTATTATTTACCAGTCTCTGTTTCTCTTTTATTTATTTGATTATTGTTATTGATTGCATTTCGTGGCTTTATATAGCAGTTCAGTGCAGCAGCTGTAAGCGGTCATGCATTGTTTTGGATGTGTGCTCGTGTCTCGATCAGTCAATGAAAATTAGTTTAGTTTGAGCATTAGTTTTATATATAGGTGTATTTTGAATGTACAATATATTGCTACAGTACCAATTATCAACTAATATCATAGAATTTCAGAACTTTAAACTTATTTTATAGGTAGATACTAGATAAATATCAGACCATTTTAATATTGTTTGTATTTAGATATTAGAGATACTTTTGCCAAAATCCAATGCTCTCTTAAAGATAATCTTTAAAAAAAAAATGTTTATTAACACCGCTAAATGTACTCTTTAGCAAATGTCAAAATGAATATCTAGAATGTCAAAATGAATATCAGTTTTCTTACTTTACAGTGCAATATTGTGATGCCTAAATTTATTTAAAACGAGTTTTAAAACGTTGCATTTATTGCTCATCAACCATATGGTGAAAATAATTATCGGGTTATTGTATTGGCCATGATTTTAATATCTTATTCTTTTTTTATAATCGATGTTGTCACCATGTCATTTTCCAGTAGCCCCAGATTAATTAGTCTTATGGCAAATATGCATAGTCCCTATAAAGATAAGCAATTTCAAATATGTGTTAGATAGCAATTCAGTGTAGCAACTGTCAGTGTTGAATGCACGTAATGTCATGATCAGTCGACAAGCATTCATTTAAAGTAACAAGGGTGCCAATTAAGAAGTGATGTATTTTAGTGTAGTCTGAAATTATTATATACAATACATAATTACAGTTCTACGTTCATAATGGTCAAAATACACAGACTTTTTTCATTCATAAATAACAACAATAGACCTTTCAATTATATATTGGCCACAGAACTATATTTCATTTCAGAAATAGGGTTGGCTTACACATAGCCTACATTTAAAAAAAAGAAAGATCAATTGAGTGATCTGAATGCTGGAATACAGTTTCTGTGTTCTAGTGCTGTGTGGATTATAGGAAGACAGGAAACAGACAGTAAAATTGGGGAAGCTGACAATATTGTTCTCTTTGTGCTTAATTTTGTGGCAGATATTCATTTGGGATGTGTAGTGTGACATGCACTGTGAGGGAATGTATTCAGCAGCATTCAAAAGAGGGTTTTTCTGTGCAAATCAGGTGGAACAAAATGACTGCAGTGTGAAAAATCTGCCGCAATCTTGTTTCTCTCCCTGATTGGATCAACATCTAGCCTATGGCGTTGTGACTTGGTATGCAGGTCTCAGACAAAATTGTTTAAGTGGAGTTCAGATGTTGAAGGGCATGACGATGTGTGAGCTGATTGTGTGAGTGTGTGGATTCCACTGTTGCATAAATGTAATAAGGAGACCAAACATCACTGTTCTTAAAGCGTTGATTCCCAACCAGGGAAATAATAATAATGATAATAATAATATATAATTAAAAAACAATAAATTTAATTATTTAAAACTGAATGGTAATAGATTCAAATAATATTAATTGAATTATTTTTTTGTTCTTTTTTGAGGAAAGAGAAAATAATGTAGGTGGCGAGCAGGGCGATCGAGGCCGAGGGATGCGAGCGTCTGGCGTGAGTGATTTTAATGTTAAGTCAAAGCAAAGACGCGTTACATGCGTAAAAAATTCCTGCGGCGTGAATGAGGCATAGAGTGCGGTGCGGTAGACGCGAATGCGCCTCATTCCCGTGTCAACTTTGCGCGAATGGTGTGAATTGAGCGTCTGGCACGTTACGCGCAAATTATTTTATTTAGTGCTTTTTGTGCATTCACACGTTTGACGCGAATTCGTGTCTGCCGCCCGAGTTAAAAAAAATCGGAACTTCTGCGTCAGTTCGCTCCGCGTTAACCAATCAGGAGCCCGCTTGCTTCACGTGGCAAAGTGACATAATAAACTCCCGCTCAAAGTCACTCATTCAAAATAGAGGAGAAAATAATATTGGCTGTGAGTGGTTACTCGGACCTGTATGACTCTACTTCATACTTTTATAGAGACAGGAACAAAAAGGACCTCGCTTGGAAGACGATTAGTGAGGAGATTGTACAACAATAGCAAATACGATGATCCCTACACCGCTGTTCTAATTTGCTCGCTGAGCAAATACAGAGCTGTGACTCTCTTGATGAATGCTTGATCAACATCAGCCATCTTGTAAAAAGATGGCCGTCAATGGATTCCGCCTCCGACGCGCGTAAATTTCGCTTCAAACTTTTGTTTTTTCCCCGCGTTAATTTCGCTCTTGACGCACGAATGGATTCAAAGTGTTCAAGCGTATTGCTAGACGCAGTAGGCGCGAATTTGACGCGCTATAACGCGTCTGGTGTGAACGCACAGTTAGAAGGATTTCTGAAGGATCATGTGACACTGAAGATTCAGCTTTACCATCACAGAAACAAATTACATTTTTAAATATATTAAAATAGAAAACAGTTTAAATTGTAATAATATTAAGTGTCAGCACTCTCTGTGCTGCGTGTTCTCTCCGTGCTGCGCGCAGCCTCACGTGTTAACGTAAACAACTCAGCCAGTGATAATTTGTTATTTGTCCTCTAGAGGCCGCTCTCGCTCTGTATAATGCCAGCTGTCTCTTCTCAGCGCTCTCGTACTGTGTAATGACAGCGCACCTTTTACAGTCGCTCCAGCAATGGAAGCAACCCAGAAAAACTATCCGTGTGGATTTTTGCCGATAACGATAGTTCCACCTTCGAGGTGTCTATGAGCAAGACACCTAACCCCAGCTGCTCCCGACGAGCTGGGTGGCGCCTTGCATGGCTAACACCGCCATTGGTGTATGTGAGTGAATGGGTGAATGTGAGGCAAAAATGTAAAGCGCTTTGGTGGCCATTGGTTCTGTGAAAGCGCTATATAAATCCACTTCATTTACCATTTACCATAGTTCCACCAATCAACTATTGGCACGATATATCAGAAAAACCGATGAATCGTTCGACCTCTAGTTGATTTCATCTTGGTGATTTCACAAGATGCACGTGCCCACCTGTGTGGTGAGCTCCTCCTAAGTGAGAGTATTGCTCCCTCCTAGGCGTTGACACAGAGTGCCACGCTGAACAGATGTTAATAGAGTTGGGAGCTGGGCGACACCTATCACGTTCGCTAGAGTAGAGAAATGTAGAGCCTATGTGTCGAACCACTGCTTCCCGTGGGCTCCCTTCACATGAAGCCAGTTTCACTGTAAGGCCTGTTTGAAGTGTCGTCTTGCTGCACCATTCCCCTCCTATGGACTGGATACGTGCGCAATTCTTGCTCCAGTAGAGTTCCCCTTATTAGCCGAACCTTGTCGACTTCCTCCATACCCTTCGGCAACGGACGTGGTGGAACGTCCGAAGCCAGGCCCATCACTCGTATGCACTGGTGAAACCTGTGTTAGGCTGGGTCCATATGTTGTGATCCCTACGGCGATCCTATATGTGTATTCTTCCACGGTACGGCTCCCTGCGGCGAGCCTGTCTTCCCTCAACTGTGTCTTCACGTCAACTACGTCGAACGTGAGCGACTAAAAGGGAGCGTCTCGGTTACGTATGTAACCCTCGTTCCCTGAAGGAAGGAACGGAGACGTAGTCCTGTCGCCACTATTGCTGGACCACTATTGCTGACTCCGGGCTCCGCTCGGCTCCTCAGCGAAAAACAACTGGTTCGTGCATCCACTTACGTATTTATACCCGCGCCGCGGGGAGGAGTGTGAGATGCAGATCTCGCACACCAATGTGCATTGGCTCATTTTAACAGTACTTGAAGATGACAGGCTCCCTAAGTGTGATCCTGATCATTCGACACGTTTACTACGTCTCCGTTCCCTCCTTCAGGGAACGAGGGTTACATACGTAACCGATTTGTTCTCATTCGTGCTTGAATATGTTTACACTATAAAATCTGGCAAAATACAATACTCTTTTTTTTACAATTATCTTATATAGCCTAGCCATTAGGGTGGAGAAGAGGAGACTCCCATGCCACAGGAGGAGGAGCGCAAAGAAAGAGATGCAGCAATATTTGAGAGACACTACTAAAGTAGAGTCGGTGGTGGTACACTTGAATGGTGGAAGCAAAACAGTGACCGCTACCCTAAACTAGCATTTGAAGCCAAACACCTCCTTTGCGTTTCAGCCACTTCAACTCCGTCAGAGCACATTTTCTCAACAGCTGGCTACATTGTTAATAAGACCCGAAGTTCCCTTTTACCTGAAAATGTGGACAAACTCATCTTCCTCACACACAACATGAAAAGTGTAGGTAGATTAAGTAGGTAGCTTGCAACCTGATTGTGATGTATTTGAAAGTTTGATTTTGTAAATAAATTGTCTGTTTATTGAAATGTGAGCTGCGCTAATTGCGCTAGCCAGCCTAACGTTACCTTGTTCTATTTAGCCTTTTACAGTTTGTTTTATTCTATTTAAGGGAATTCATTTAATTTTATTTAAACTGTTCATTAATTGAAGTGTGTGATGCTGTTATTGAAAGTACGCTACCGAGCTCTTTATTTTTCACAGTTTGTTCATTTATTTTTCGTTTGTCTTTTATTTAAATAGCCTACCCTTTGTGTCAGTAATTACTGCTAATTTCTGATTTGGAAGTGATTTGTTTGTCTGAAAAATGTTAGGCTACCTTATTAAAAAAGTATTGCTCTTAACAGACCGGTGTGTTTTGTATCACTAGTGCAGTGTCCGTTCTTGGAGCATATAAGCCCTGTCTGCGTGAGGCGCACCGCTTCCTGCTTGCACTGTTCTGCAGTTTATTCATTCTGAATGTGTTGCGTGTCCATATTGCACCAAATGTGACACTGCACTTGGGTCCACAGCAACACACCTGCCACGTGTGAAGTCGATTGGATGAACGGTTCTCGGCATAATAAAAAATGCAAACACACAGACAGACACACAGAGATTCCTGCCTTTATTAGAGAGAAGAATATGTTCAGCCCCTCCCTCTGAATCTTTGAATATTCGGTGTTGACTACTACCGAAGCTTCGAAGCTCAAAGAATGGTATTTGGACCTGCCCTAGTATGAACATGTAGTAACTAGTACTGTATTTTTTTTAAGAGGTTCTTGCGCCTTAATAATGGGGCTTTACGTGTGTGTGTGTGGTGTGTGTGTGGTGTGTGTGTGTTGTGTGTGTGTGTGTGTGTGTGTGTGTGTGTGTGTGTGTGTGTGTGTGTGTGTGTGTGTGTGTGTGTGTGTGTGTGTGTGTGTGTGTTGTGTGTGTGTGTGTGTGTGTGTGAGAGAGTTGGTTTATGTGATTTATGAGGACACAAATTTGTATAATGACATGTGTATTACACTGGTATTACAACTTATGGGTGGTTTATGAGGACATTTCAAAAGTCCTCATAAATCAAATGGCTTAAAAAACATAAAAAACAATGTTTTATTAAAAAATGTAAAATGCAGCATGTCTCCAGTGATGGGTAGGTTTAGGGACAGGGGCAGTGTAGGGGGATAGAATATATAGTTTGTCCAGTATAAAAACCATTACGCCTATGGAGAGTCCTCATTATGCTGTTGCACCAACGTGTGTGTGTGTGTGTGTGTGTGTGTGTGTGTGTGTGTGTGGTGTGTGTGTGTGTGTGTGTGGTGTGTGTGTGTGTGTGTGTGTGTGTGTGTGTGTGTGTGTGTGTGTGTGTGTGTGTGTGTGTGTGTGTGTGTGTGTGTGTGTGTGTGTGTGTGTGTGTGTGTGTGTGTGTGTGTGAGACTGGCCTCTGCTTCTTTGCGGGAATGATGCTCCCCACCATCAGATCCAGGTGTCTTTCTCCGTTCCCTTCCCCCAATCCGAGGCAGATGTGGTCTGTGCAGTCATGGAGATAGTGCTTTTAGCACATCCATGATCAAAGAACCTATACTTATGGCACAATAAGATCCTGCTAATAATCCACAATTACTTTCAGACACATGCTAGTGCCAATCAGAATCATACAAACATAACTAACTACGACAAAGCACTTCAGCAATACGTACTTATTATACCGTCGATTTAATAAACCTACTTGTGTACAATGACAAAAATGCCCTCATTGCCGTGAGTGTACAAAACGTGTTGTTAGTTTTGACATGCAGTTGTCTTTTTGGCTGTTTGTTCGGAACAGAAACAGGAAAGCAAAAATCATCAAAGCCAATTGGTTTTTCCATTTAGCGTAACGCAGTTAAGCTTCAAAGCTGAGAAGTTGGACTTGGTGCAAGAAAGAAATATGAAAAGTGGAAAACTGACAATAACTGCAAGACTGTCAGACATGAGAGACATTTTCAGAGAAGGGGCTGCTTAACTACTCACTTCAGACTGAGGCAGTAGATCAGACGTTTCGTTCAGCAGCGAGTTTCTCAGCATTACAAAAACACAAGGAGAAGCAGCGTGGTGCTCATTATCATACAGCATATAAAGTGTATTTTGGAAACTGCTGGTACTTACGGCTGAAGCTCTGACTCAATAATGAGCAAGTCCACACACTGATCCAATTTTCCATTTTTCTTTTGTTTTTCCTGAAAAGTCCATAGAAAGCAAACAACACCCTGTACCTTTTCCAATGTTAAATCAAGGGGCAAGGTTTTTAGCATGGCCCCATTAGCAGATGTATATGGGGTTGGTAAGATTTTTTAAATGTTTTTGAACAAAGTCTCTTATGCTAACTGCGTTTGCTGGATCAAAAATACAGTGAAGCAGTGATTTTGGGAAATAATATTACAATTTTAAAATAACTGCTTTCTATTGGAATATATTTTAAAATGTAATTTATTCCTGTGATTTTTCAGCATCCATTACAAGAGTCTTTAGTGTCACATTATCCTTCAGAATAATTCTAATATGCTGATTTGGTGCTCCTAAAAAATTGATAAAATGCAGTGCTTAATCTCTTTGTGAAAACCATTAAAGTTCAAAAAGACAGCATTTATTTGAAATATAAATATTTTGTAAAATTATAAGTCTTTTTTATGCATTCTTGCTGAATAAAAGTAGGCCTATTAATGTCTTTTTAAAAAATTCACTGACCCCAAACTTTTGAACTGTATGTGTGTTCGTGTGTAAAAAACAAAACAAAAAAAACTATATTTACCTACCATACAGGTTATTGACCAATATTGCAGAATTTTATTTTATCAGTACATATTTATATTTGCCAATATTACATACTTATACAATTGTATTTAGATATTATAGATATTTTGCTGCCCTGTAATGCTCTCTTAAAGTTAATCTTTAAAAACTATAATAATTTAATAATAGTTTTAATGTAATCTTTAGAAATTCTCAAAATGAATTCATTTTTCATACTTTATATCATAATGTTTTGATGTCTATATATATTTGGAGCAAAAACTTATTTAACGATTTAACTTTTCTAAATTCATTTTGTTTATACACATACATTTTATTGTATTTATTAAAAAATTTATAGAATTTGAATATTGCCCATTACTGGTTGTCAGCAATAACATGAAAATAATTATTGGGTTATTGTATTGGTCAGGTCTTTAATATCTAATTAATATAATCAATGTTGTCATGAATTACACCCCAGAGTAATTACTCACATGACATTTACAGATCATGTGATTGGCTCAAAAATAACCTTGGTCTTATTGTCCCAATAAAGATAGCAGATTTATTGCCTGAGAAACTGCCTTTTAGATTGAGATGAGGCAAATGCTGACGAACTTTCTCCAGATACCGTTGCCCTCCTTGTTTTGTTTTCTTAATTAGTCATTCTTGTGTAACTTTCAAAACTATGATGCACAAATGAGCTGACCTGGTAATAGAATTCATGTAGACAACAAATGTATTTGTTCAGGTGGTGGAAGGGTCCTCCCAGTCCGTTTCATTAATGTTTCAAACACCCACAGAAAAGCCCTGTACCAGAACACTAACGTCAGCTGGGTCCTAATGCTCTAAAGTCAATTAAATGTTCAGTACTCCCTCAGGTTTTGTGTAATTAATGTTTTAAGCATCTAACTCTCTTTCTCTTGCTCTTTGTTGTTGTGCTTTGCAGTCTGCTCGCAGTACTCACGGGGCGTGTTCGCCATTTTCGGACTGTACGACAAGAGGTCGGTTCACACGCTAACTTCCTTCTGCGGCGCACTGCACATCTCCCTCATCACGCCCAGTTTCCCCACCGAGGGCGAGAGCCAGTTTGTCTTACAGCTGCGGCCATCCATACGAGGAGCCCTTCTCAGCCTGCTAGACCACTACGACTGGAATCGCTTCGTCTTTCTCTACGATACCGACAGGGGTAAGACAATAAAAAGCTCAGAAACACGCCTACTCATGCTAATACACATGTCCATTTGCTAGTTAGATCAGAGAAATGTTACTAAGTGCCAGTGTTTAATAGGTATCTATACTGGTTTTAAATTTTAAATGACTAAATATTCTTGCCAAAAATGAATATGCTAATCTCATGTTCTTCCAGTCTTCCATGGCTTTCTATCTTCTTTGAAACACATTAAGAGAAATTTTAAAGAATCTTCACAGACCTATTTTACACACAGCAGCGGTTTTGTCAAGCTCCAAAAATGACAAAAAGCACTATAAAAAAACGCTATAGTATACCCGTCTGCAGCTATAGGCTACAATTTTTGTATACAACAGATTGAAATTTAGGTTTTTTTAGTTAGTGAGCCATACTTGAGAGGCGAATCAATCTGTTTTGAGACCAAATCGTTCTTTTAATGAACCAGTTAATCTGGTTTACAAATCTAACTGGTCACTTTTTTCATGCTGGTACAATGAATAAGGACTGGAGATATCAAGCTTTAAATATACAAAAGCAGCATCATAAAGTTATCCTAAATGTGGTCCATATGAATCATCCACTATATTCAAAGTCTTTAGTTCCATACAATAACATATATGTGATGAACAGACCAAAATGTAAGTACTTATTTACTGATAATCTTCCTCTCCAACAGCTTTTGGTTGTTGCGAACGGATAAGTGAGTCAGTGTCTGCGAGTCAGTTAAGCTGAATTTGAGAGCAGAATCATGGATGATTCATTCAGAACTGGAGTAAATGATTCATTAAAAAGATATGACTCAAAAGAATGATTTTTTTTTCTTGAATCAGTCATTGCTAGTTTTGTAAAGTCTTGAACTTTATAAAAAGATATAGGGCAAGATTTTTTAAAGAACATTTTGGCCTGTTCCTCACATAAAGCTTTCACATGACTTCAGATAACTTGGAGTTTTGTGTTTAAATTCATTTTATGATATGTGATGTTTTTTTCACAGAAGAAAGAAAGTCATGCAGGTTTGGATCAATGTGTAAGTGAGCATATTGAATATGCAATGTAAATGTAGAAGTTGTCAGCTATGTTGTGGAGCATTTTTTTTACCTAAATCAATGTAACTACTACTTTATTGGTTGTCTCATGGAGTCAGGTGACTAGGAATGATTCGATTTTTATTTCCAGGGAGCTTGTTATTAAAAGAGAGCCTTATTCTCTGGAGATGGGGCCAGGTCTTAAACTCACAGATACTGTAATGAGCAGTTTGTTGGCCAGAAACAGCCACTCTCTTTTTTGCTTGCATGTCTCTCTCCCCTATCCTCTCCATCAATGTCTTTTCTTTTCTCGTCTTGTTCTGCTGTGTTAGACTGAGACTATCCCAGGAGCCTCGGAGGTGAGCTGTGACTTTAGGTCTGAAACACTTCTGAAATGCATGCACTGACTTCCTTTGAAAGATGAGCACTATTTCCTACTGTCATCTGAGACTGTAATTCATAAGGGCTCATTGCAAAATATTCTATAAATAACACAACTGATCTGTGTTGTCCCATGCAAGTATAAGATCTGCTGTTCTCTGTCATATCACGGATGTTCCTGACATGCAGATTTCTTGGAGTTTCTATGATTGGTCCTCTCACATCTGCCACAGGCATGTTTTTTTTTTTCCTTCACATCCCAGATGCCACTTATTTGCAAAGTTTCCATATGGTGAGCTAAATTAAGTTTTTTTCTTTAAATGTTAGCAAAATCAGAGCATTCAGGATCCTTGTATCTACTTCGTCAAGTGTTTATACAGTAAATAAGACACTTTAAGCCACAAGAGAGCCTCCACGTTACAGTGATTTTTTTTTTTACAGATAGGTCTTAGTGATGTTTACCCATCCACTTTTATGTTGTGCCTGTAAACACTGTAAAATCTATAGTTGGAGGATGAACCAACAGCATTGCAGTTTATGTCCTCCTCCACACATCCATATACTTTATTTCTTTTAAAAACATGTTTAAAATAGATTTTGTGTCATCTCGAAAAATGCATTCCGTTCAAGTTATTGGTGATACTTACTGTAATGCACAGCCTTGAGAGGCTCATTGCTCTATTGCAGCAACAGCAATATTATAAAAGAAGGCAAACATGTATTATTATTTAGATTATTATTAAATTATTGTTGTTGTTTGTAAAAATAATAATTTAAAAAGTTGTTATTCTTATTTATAAATAATTATATACACACACACACACACACCACACACACATTACAACCTGTCCTGAACTAACAAACAAATATTTATTGCAATAATAATATATATTATTATTTTATTAGTATTATTATTAACAATCATTTATTATTGTAAATTAATATTATTATTAACAATTTTGTTATTTTTATGTGTTTTTATTATAATTTTTTTATATAAATATATACATACAAATTAATCATAATTTATATTTTCAATGTTTAAAAATGGCAAGCATTGAAAACCGTTTATAAGCTTATAACAGCTTATTCAGTCATAATTTAGAGACAGAGAACTACTTATAAAAGAGTATATTTGAGTGAGACCAACTCAATTTACTGGACCAACTGGATTATTCAGTTACCTTTGGGGTGAATTATTCCTTTAAGAAAAAGAGAAAATGATTTTCCAAAACTTGGCCAGTGCCCCCGTCACTTCTGAAATGATTGTGACAACTGTCAGAAAAGACATTCAGATTATCATTTTATATGTCCTACCGGTTGGCCAATATTAGTGCTTTTGTGGTCTTGAAAAGCACAGATTTGTCCTGATGGTCCTTGTTTAGACTACTGGCTGAGTTGCTTTAGATTCAGTCTGCTGTGAGAGCTTCTGAGCAGACACAATCTGACTGGGATGTGGACATGATGAATGGTTTAGTGTAAAAGGTTGGCACTTCACTATATTTTCATGGTCTGTTGTCCTTCTCTTCTCTCTCTGTCTATGCCTACCCCACATGCACACACACACACACACACACACACATACACACACACACACACACACACACACACACACACACACACACACACACACACACACACACACACACACACACACACACACACCACACACACACACACAAGGCTGCTTCCCCCTGCTGGGCTGAATGGAAGATGAGGGGGGAAGGGTGGACGCTGGCAGCTGATTTTGGATCTCGTTGGTTCTTGCACACACATGGATATTTCACATATGCACATGACACCCCAAGCTACTGATTTATCAGCTATTAATCAGAGCTCTATTCTTCACTGGGGGCTTGAATTATTAGCAGCAGAGGCTGAGATTTGAAATGGATGGCAGATGAATTTTAGCTCCGAGTTTGTGGTCGATACGGCAGGTGTCTTCAGCAGATATTGAGTGCAAAGCAGGTTTAGTGTGTTGCTTGTGAATGTGTATGTAATCAAGCAACTTGACTGATTGCTGTTTGTTTAACACACTGGCATGTTAAAATGTCCACTTCAGCCATCATGTACTTCATGACTATTTGTGTTACACGTGTCCTGAGAGCATCAGGGCATTGGTAAACACCATGGTTGCTCAACCAGCATTAATGCATAATGTTCCTGAAGCTTAACTGGTACAAGCATGATGCTGCAACACTAGGGTTGTGGATTTGATTTTCACACATGCCGATAAAACGCATACCTTGAAATGCTATGGATAAAAGCATCTGCCAGTTGCATGGATTAAATACACAGTTTTAACACGTCCTAGTGCCTCTTTTTTTTACTTGCATAAAAGTGCATGTTTTTAATTTCTGAAATAAAATTTTATATATATATTATTAATATAAATATATTTATTTGTTTGTTTTTTAGTTCAGGTTGTAATTCAACTAATGCATTTCATAAAATTTGCAAATATACTTTTCTACCTTATAAAATAATGATTCATTCTGTCATCGTTTACTCACCCTCATGTCATTCCTAACCTGTATATCTTTCTTCCTTCTGCAGAATGCAAAACAAAGATATTTAAAAAAAAAAAAAAAAAAATAAAGAAAAAAAAAAATTTTTTTGTCTATAAGTCAGTTTTGCCCAAAATAACACTAAATTGAAGAAAAAGGGGGAAAAAAAACACTTTTTCAAATTATCTTATTTGGTGTTCCACAGAATAAGGAAAGTCATGCTGGTTTGAAACAATGTGAGGGTGAATAAATTATGACAGAATTTTCATTTTTGGGTAAACTATCACTTTGAGATGTGTGAAGATGTATATAGGGGTAAGGAAAATATTTTTATTTTTACTGGGTAAGATTAAAAAATAAGATTTTTTCTTTATTGTCATCTGTGATAGACCCATATACTATCATAAATAACTCCCCATTTAACATTTAGGCTACAAACAGACACGGCACCCGAATGAGCTATAGAGTTGCCAGATCAAGCACAGGTTAATCTATTAAATAGTGGAACCGAGTGAGCTGCGTTGCCAAATTCTGATTGTGACCATAAGGGTCCGTTTTACAGGGACATCTGCTCATCTTGGAGTCAAGTGGGCCTCAGCGGCTCCGAGTGCCTATTTCAAACAGCTAGATTAACATATCCAACACCATCCCTGTCTGATTAGTACAAGCAGCACTGAGGACTGTAGCTGGAATCACAAGCACTGTAATGGAACTCTCAGGAAGCCTCAATCACACCCTGGAGAAGGTGACAAAAAGCAGCTCTTTCTGACTTCCAATTTTACCGGCACGCCTGCATGATGTTGGCTTCTATTTTAGAGATGCAGATTAGTTTCATGAAGAAGGGTGTTTTTGTCCATTTCTCTGAGCACTGTTGAGGCTTCTGGGACTGTAAGCTTCCATGGATGGGATTGAGGCCTAAAATGAGTCTCATGAAAGGACAGGAGGTTGGTATCAGCGCCCTACGATCTGTGCCACGTGATCGCTCACAGGCCTGCAGTTGCAGATGAGAGTACCGCACTGGTGCAGGAATGACTCACTGACAATGCCACAAATCACATTCTTTCTGATAAATTGGAGCCGTGGCTCAATGGTTCAAGCCTTCGGTGGTTTGATGCACATGCTGATCGAATGCCTCACTGTCCCTTTTTTGTCTCATAGGTTATTCTATACTACAGGCCATCATGGAAAAGGCTGGCCAGAACGGTTGGCAGGTCAGCGCTATATGTGTTGAGAACTTTAATGATGCCAGTTACCGACAGCTTCTCGAAGATCTGGACCGTAGGCAGGAAAAGACGTTTGTCATAGACCTGGAGGCAGAGAGACTGAACAACATGCTGGAACAGGTGAGATAAGGGGACGTTTTTAGGTCGATATAAAAAGTGTCCCGTTTTGCCCTCTGATGCATGCATTATTGTAAAATAGCTTGAAATATATTAATGTTTTATATATAGTCTAACCAAAAATTATTCAGACACCAGATATCATTTGTGATATTTTTTTACTAGTGGGTGCAGGACACTATAGTTCATTTATGTAAGTGAGGATAGCAAAAAAAAAAAGGAAACTGTGACATATACTCAAAAATTCTTCATACAGTGGACTACCAGTATCATTTATAAATATATGGGACCAAAAATTATTCAGACACTTTGACCTGACCATGGTTTGCTTAAGCGTTTTTTTCTTTAATTGCTAATGCAACCTTTTAACACCACAGACTGAACAATTGGTTGGTAATTGGTTGACCTAAATTGGTATTATCTAATTGTGTATTTAAATTTACCAGCTGACAGCTATTCAACCTAATTCATTTGTGAATCTCTAACAGAAGGATGGCCAAAACCAGTGAAATATTTAAAGAGTTTTTGTCATATTTTCTTCCCATTTTCTAAACTATAGCGAATAAACTGTGATAATCTGAGACATGTTGAACGTTTCTGAATTCATTTTGGATTGACTGTGTGTGTGTGTGTGTTATATATATATATATATATATATATATATATATATATATATATATATATATGTATGTGTGTATATGTATATTTATTTTTTATTTTTATATATATTATATATATATATATAAAATAATAAAAATAAAAAATTATTATTATATTTTTATTATGTTTTTTACTTTATATAATAAAAGTGGACATGTATTTTCACTTATGGGTAAACTACAAAAATATGTTAATTCCTGGATGAAAGTGTTTCTTTTAATCTCCTGAAAAATATATATTATTGATGTACATTTATTTTATTTTATTTAAAAATTGTGTTTTAAATTTCTTTATAAAAATTCACAGTCAGATAATTGTAAGAAAGAGGTAAAGGTAATGCAACACTATATTCTGAATGGTTAAAAATGCTTTTGAAGGTCTGTACACTGTGCTGAGCACTGTGCATCAGCGTTCACTAAAGAGAATTAAATATGCTGAAGGTCCTGAGGGAACAAAGAACACATTTCCTCAAGTAACTCTGTTGCAGAAATGGCACATTAGACAGGCATATTTCTTTATTCCCTACAAAACTGTTCCCTTGATATTTTATTTTGTAGCTGTCAAAGTCATTTGAAGATATTCTAGCTGGTGTTTGCGTTAATATTCATCAAATTTCAGCGTGGTATTGGAAAAGGCAGCGTGTTTGATTAGAAATAATTAATAACAGCGGAATTCTGCTTTCCCAATGGCTTACAGCTCTGCTGTACATTCATATGCTGGGTGAATGCTGACAAATGTATTTGCTTTTAGAATTTGGCCTCACTACAAATGTCTGGTTTATCTCCACAGATTGTGAGTGTCGGCAAGCATGTCAAAGGCTACCATTACATCATGGCAAATTTGGTGAGCTAAATTTTATTCCTTTATCGCCTCTTATTCTCCCTGTCACTGCTCCTTTCATATTCTGTTTTATCTCTTACTTTCTACATATTCCACTCTACTGGTCTCTCCTCTCTCTCTCTCTCTCTCTCTCTCTTCTCCTCTCTCTCTCTCTCTCTCTCTCTCTCTCTAGTTGTCTTGGCCTTGCTGTCTCCTGCCCTCCCTCATTCTTCTTCTTGCTTAATCCTCGCTTTCCTTTAAGAAAGATACATCAATTTGAGAGACTAATTCGTATTCCAGTGAGTGGTTGTGACAGTGTTTTAATGATGCTGGGAGCTGCAGAGCATGCTCTCTCTCTCTCTGCTCTCTGGCTGTGCACGGAATTGGCTCACAGAGGCGAGCTGGATATGAATGTTTGTGGAATTTCTCTTATCGTAGCGCTGCATTGCCAACTACATTTTAATAATCTTTCTCTCTCTCTCTCCCTCCCTCTCTATCTATCTGTATTTCTTACTATTTCCCCTTCTTTGCTCTGGCAGGGTTTTAAGGACATCAATCTGGAGCGTTTCATGCATGGGGGAGCCAATGTGACAGGCTTTCAGCTGGTGGACTTCAGCAATCCCATGGTTATTAAACTCATGCAGCGCTGGAACAAGTTGGACCAGCGCGAGTACCCCGGCTCTGACGCACCTCCCAAGGTACTCTTGCATGGCCCAGTCCAGTATGGAACCACTTAGAAACTAGATACATTAGCATAAATGCATAAACCTCCCATTTGAATCCCTCAAGACACTTTGAAAGAACTCTCAAATCTCCAGAGAGTCTGATGATCAAACCCAATGCTTTTATATGCGTTTGTCATGGTTGAGTAAGGCAGAAAGATTTAATTTTCATTTGGATGGATAGGAGTAGGGCTGTAATCAACCAAAGAAATCTTGGTCGACTGAAGTCCTGAAATTTCGACTACAAATCGACTGGGGTGGGGGCTTAGATTAAAAAAACGTTAAATTAATTAGGCTATTTGCAGTTGCCTATATTAAACCGTTTTTGACCTACCGTTAATTATTTTGCACTGAAATGACACAATCTGTCGGCTCTGACAGCGTTGCATCATGTGCACCTGCGCAATATCATAGCCTATGATTTTCGAAGATAGTACTGTCAACTAGTGATAATAGCACAAGAACTGTTGAGGAATATGCAACATAATTTAGACAATTGTTTTTGTCATATGTTATAATACCTGACACTATCGTTTCAGCCGCTCATGTCCTCGCACAGAGCGAGGCTGAAGCTCAGCTTCACGGCTGAGACTATTAACTTAAAGCTTTTACTCTTAAACACACAAGGCACGTCCACTTTAATAAAAAAGTTCGACAATTCCTTCCGTGATATTATTTTTGCGATTGGATGATAGAGGAGGCTTGACATCCAGCGTGGTCTGGGTGTGTCTGGGGGATGCTACCGTGGTTGCAGGCGGGTACGTCTGCAGTTATAAAACCATTATTAGACTAAAACATGTGCCATATTCTGATATGTTCATATAGCCTACTCAAAACAGACGGGGCAACCTAATGCAGACAAGTTAGCTTACCTTTTTTAGGTGATATGCCGTTTGTAGTCGAGCTGTGATATGCAAACTGTTGCTTGCAAACTTTGCATTCGACTTTTTTTCCGTTATCTATTTTTGTAAAATGCTGCCACACTGCCGATGTCTTTGACATTGTAAAGGAGGACTGACTGTAAATGAAACGCTCACAATTAAATGAATATTCAGCAAACCACCAGACCAAGGCCTTCTAGTACTTTCTTCAATCTGTCTCCAGTGGGTTGGGCTAATCCAAAAAAAGTGAAAACAAGGGGGGTGTTCTGAAGACAGACTGTTACCTGTGAAACAGGGGTGCTCTGAAAACACCCCCATCAGCAATTAGTGCTTTCCACCTGATGAAATTAACACGCAAAAAAATCGACCAATCAGAATTTTGGTCGAGCCAGAACATATCGACTAGTTGACTGGGAGATTACAGCCGTAGATAGGAGAATGGGTGGGTGGAAGAAAGGAAATATGGATGGATGGATGGATGGATGGATGGATGGATGGATGGATGGATGGATGGATGGATGGATGGATGGATGGATGGATGGATGGATGGATGGATAGATTGGTGGGTGGGTGGCAGAAGGGAAAGATGGATGGAATGGTTGGTTAGAAAAAGATGGATGGATGAAAGAAAGGAAACATGGATGGATGGATGGATGGATGGATGGATGGATGGATGGATAAGAGTGGATGAATGGATGGAAGAAAGGAAACATGGATGGATGGATGGGTGAGAGAGTGGGTGTAAGAAAGTAACGATGGATGGGTGTAAGAAAGTAAGGATTGATGGGTGGATGTGTTGGATGGGTGGGTGTAAGTAAGGATGGATGAATGGATAGGTGGGTGGGTAGAAGGAAGCAAGTAAAGAAGGAAGGGAAATAAATAAAGAGAAAGGAAGGGAGGATGGATGGATGGATGGATGGATGGATGGATGGATGGATGGATGGATGGATGGATGGATGATTGAATGGATGATTGAATGGATGATTGAATGGATGGATAGATAGATGGAAAGCTTAAGAGTTGGACGAGAAAACGATGGAAGAATGGGAGGTAGGAAGGAAGGAAAGAAGGATGGATATAAGAAAGGAAGGATGGATAGATGATAAATAAGGGAATAAGGAAAGAATGGATGGATGGAAGAAAGTAAGGCTGGCTGGGTGTTTAGGAAAGAAGGAAATATAGGAAAAGGGAAGAAAGGAAGGGAGAATGGATGGATGGAATGAAGGAAGGAAAGATGATTGGTTTGAAGAAAGGAAAGATAGATGGTTGTAAGCCAGGATGGAAGAAAGGATGGATAGAATAAAAGATGAAAAGAAAGAAAGAAAGAAAGAAAAGAAAGAAAGAAAGAAAGAAAGAAAGAAAGAAAGAAAGAAAAGAAAGAAAGAAAGGATGAATAAATGAATGGAAGGTTGGATGAATGGGTGGTTAGTTTTGTGCAAGGGTGGTTGCATGGATGGGAAAAAGGCGGGGATGATGGATGGTTAGATGAATGAATGAAAAGATGGAAGGGTGGAAGGAAGGAAGGGTTGATGGAGTAAGAAGCAAAATATGGATAGATACAACTAGAAAAGAATAAAAAATGTAATAACATTATATATAGTGGTAAAAAGGAAGTATGAATTGCACATTTTATACCATAACTGGAATAAATGTCAAAGACAGAACCCAAGAAATTGTGCCGATGTATTATAATATGCATTCTTACATAGAAACCACTGTGAAACAACTCAACCGGTAATGTAAATTATACACCTACATCATCACAAGCTGTTTCATTCATTCTACTCTCACCAGCCGAATCCTACTCGTGATTTGATATGCCTGTTCATGTCTGCGCCCTGAAAGCAAGGTTTTTGTTGATCCATTTTCACTGGGACTCACTTTCCCCTTGGGGCCTGATGAGGATGACATTCTTTGGAGGGCGGTTACATTGATCCCCTCCTGGTGATGCGGCGCGGTAAAGGCAATCCCTTTGGCGTGGCCTGAGGGGACATCGCTTTAACAGACGGCTGCTCCTCACTGCACACCGCTAGCAAGAGCAGGATGATGGGGAGCGGCATCTATGGACTAGCAAATGAGATGCTGTGGTCCAACCATGTCAATACATGCACATATCCACATATATGCTCTCACAGGCTGCCCTCTGGTATTTAGACTGGGCTGCTCCATCTCTTTCTTCCCAAATACAAGCTACTCCCAGAAGCCCTTCTCAGACAGCAGCACGACTGACACCCCAAAACCTTACAAAATCTCTGAGCTGCTAGCCTTTTCCTGCTGAGGCGATTGAAAAAGTCCTGAAGGCACCATCTAGTGAGGGCACACTTTCTCCAGGGATCAATCCAGGTGTTTTAGGGCTTTAGCCGATGTTATTAAACTGCACCTATTGTAATACTTCCTTTCTGTCCTGCGGGAGTCCGTAACCTAACACATTCTTTGATAATTAATGTTGGACTATGAAACTGTGGTAGACTAAATATAAACACATTGCCTTAAAGGGAAAGTTCACTCAAAAATTTAAATATTGTAATTATTTATGTGTCTTTATTAAAGTCATTCTTTGAAATGTTTCTTGAACATCTAATCAGCATATAAGAAGGATTTCTGAAGGACCATGAGGCACTGAAGATTTTAGTAATGATGCCTAAAATACAGCTTTGCTATCACAGGAATAAATTTTACTTTAAATATTATTGCAATCTATTTCAATATTTGAAACTGTATTACTGTTTTACTGTATTTTTGATTGAATTAATGCAGCCTTGTTGAACATAAGAGACGTCTTTTGAATACATTAAAAAAATGTTACCGACCCTACACTTTTGAACGGTGGTAGAACAATAACAATAGCATGCAGGTTTAGAATGACATGAGGGTGAGTAAATGACAGAATTTACATTTTTAGATGAACGATCTCTTTAAATACATTCTTCAGTCTCTTGTTGTTACCTCTATCTCGCTCTGTCATTCCATCTTTTGCTCCTTGTCTGCAGTTGTAGCCCAGGGGTCTTTCTGTGTGTTTTGTATTGTGTTTGTAACGGTCTAAATAGTCTCAGCTCTTGCACTAGAGATATGCTGATGGAATACCAAAAACCATCTCAGCACTGCAAGAGTGGCTTCTTTCAACCATAAAGCAAGCAGGACAGTCTGAACACACAGGGGTGCTTTTTCTTTAATATTGTGCTTACGAGCAGCTCAGGTGACCCTCGTCAGACTCAAACCACGTCATACTCTCTAAAATAGCAATGATAAACACAACAGTAGACAAAAAATAAGGGCATGAAGCGCCATGCCTCTAAAGGACAAACGCGCGTGCAGAGCTGCGGTTTGTTTCCTTTGTCAAAATACTGTGCGTTGTCTGCAGTGATTCATTCTGTGCCGTTTTATCTCAGCGAGGCAGAGAGAAAGAGCACAAGCCACTTATTGGTGCAATCAGGCCAGCCTCCGATAGCAGCTGACGGGCCCTCCCCCACTCCCCCCACTCCCACCCACCCGAATCTGAACACTACTGTTCACTGATTTCACATGCTCTGCCCGCTCCTAATATGTGCAAGGACAAACATGTGTGTTTCTGTTTTTGGTTTGTCCCTTGCTCTCTTTTTTAGTTTTGATGCAGCTGCAAAACACAGACCTTGGTTGTCCTCTGCTCATGAGGACACCTAACCCCATTTTGGTTATTCAACCCTTACAAATGGCTTTCATTGGTGTAAACCTAATGTAATCATGCTGACTCACTGACTGAATAAAACGGCATTTTGTTATTGTACAGACACTGAAGTGAATATGCAAGGCACTTATATATACCATTGCACATGAATACTTGATTTTGATTGGTCAATTGCAGCATTCTGCAGTCTTTTCTTTTTTTAAGCAGTAAGCGGTAAACGCTTTCCTGGATATGTATAAAAAGTTTATGGTTGGTAAGACTTTTAAATGTTTTTGAAGGAAGTCTCTTCTGCTCTGGCTGCATTTATTTGACCAAAAATATTAGTAAAAACTATCCTATTGTAAAATACTATTACAAATTAAAGCAACTTTTTTTATTTGAATATTTCTTTATATTTCTTTATATTTCTTTAAAGGCAAAGCTGAACATTTAGCATCAATACTACACAATACATTTATTATTAACTTATTAATTATTAATATTTTTTCAGGATTCTTTGAAAGTTCAAAACAACAGCTTTTATTTGAAATAGAAAACATTATAAATGTATTTACTGTGACTTTTGATATATGTAATGTGTCCTTGCTGAATATATATATATATATATATATATATATATATATATATATATATATATATATATATATATATATATATATATATATATATATATATATGTGTGTGTGTGTGTTGTGTGTGTGTGTATTTTTTTTTTTTAAACCTTCTGACCCCAAACTTAAAATCCTGAAAGGTAGTAATTACGATAGTAATATATTATATATATGCCATTACATGTATGTTCATACATGTTATATTGTATAGGTACATTTACAAAATTTATATTTACTCACCCATGTTCAGATTCATGTTTTTCTTACAAAATTAATTTTTATAAAACATTTAGGATTTTTCCTTAAAAAACTTGCAAATTAAATGCATTCAGTGCAGTTCAATCTTAAACGACAAGATATGCATAAGGTCTTATTTGAAAACATTCAGATTTCTAAAATTAATAATTAAAAATCAAAGTAAGTTTCATCAGCTAATGCTTAAACGTTCCCAGTGATCATAAGGGTCTTTAACTCGTCATTTCGTAAAATAGAATAATTTTGCGGTCGTCGTTCACTCTCAATGATTCAAATTCGAAAATGATAAGAATCTTGAGATATATCAGTGTCATTAAAAAAGTTTCTGATTACCTAAGATGACTCTGAAAAAAATAATAGATAATAGTCTATTAGTTATTAATAGAATAACAAAATTATGATTATTATTGATTAACTAACTTTAAATTTAGAGATTAACTTAACTAGATTAATAAATGCTGTAAAATGCGTTGTTATTTCATGAAACCTAATGCACTAACTAACGTTAACAAACTGACCTTCCCATGACCCTCTGTTTCTGTAGTACACTTCCGCTCTGACGTACGATGGAGTGATGGTGATGGCAGAAGCCTTCCGGAACCTTCGCAGACAGAAGGTGGACATCTCCCGCAGGGGCAACGCCGGAGACTGCCTGGCCAACCCCGCTGCACCCTGGAACCAGGGCATCGACATGGAGCGCACACTCAAACAGGTCACATGCACAGATGAGCAAATGCAGGCTTTATATTAGATGGGAAAGAAGTGCTTTGTGTAGTATTTCCACGGGAGGAAGACAGACAGCTGAAATAAATGTCTCATGAAAAAAAACAAGGCAGTGAGGTGATAGAGGGCCAAGGCTGAACAGAACAGTAATCGGCGATCTGAAAAATGTGAAATGTCCAAATTTGAACTGATGGAAAGTGGAAAATGACAGGGGAAATGAAAAGGAAACTACAAGGATGGAGAGAGCGAGAACCAAAGCAGAAAACAAGACGGATAGTGAAACAGCGAGAGCAAGAGAGAGAAGTGTGATGTGTAGGGCAGGGTTTCTCAAACTTCTTTTAATCCAAGGACCCCTTTTTGTAACACCAAACTGTTCTCAGACCCCAACACCCCACCTCCCAAACAAATATATATATATTAAAAAAAACAAGATTAATAAGAAATACATTTTAATTTGTCTCTCCCACGTTTTCATTACTAAAAGAGTCCGGGCAGAATATATGAGCCTTTAGTATATTTATACTTAGTCCTGATGTGAGCTCAACAATTTAGAGAATAATGTCGCTGATTATTTGGCTCTGTATCGCTTGCAGTGGTTTTCAGATTTTTATTCACAGTTCAAAGAATTTTCTGGTTATGTTAGATGGATCCCGTTTGAGAAACACTGATGTGGGGTAATACTTCCAGAAGAAAGTGATGTTAAAGTTCAAGAAAGTAAGCGAATGTGTAAATGAAAGTGTTTCGAGGTGCTTTGCAGTGGTTGGATAAGCTGTAATGACATTGTTTATCACTGTAATCCAGGTGCGCCTCCAAGGATTAACAGGAAATGTCCAATTCGACCACTACGGGCGCAGAGTCAACTACACAATGGATGTTTTCGAATTAAAAAGTAACGGCCCCAGAAGGGTAAGATGTCATTCTTGTCGTGAGCATTGCAAAGGTCACCGCAGACATTTTTCTTTTTTTTTTTGTAATCCGTCCACTTTGATATTGTATATCTGACTTAAAAATGTGCGTGTTAGGGGGTTTCTGTCTGTATTCATCTTTGATTCTGAGAAAGTGTAACCATGCTTTGCTTTTGCTCTGTCTCTCTACATCTGTCGAGTGCCATTTCAGTCTAATTCATTGTCTTTCTCGATGTGCTTAACCCTCTGTGCTTCACTTGATGCAGCTTTTTCTCTGAGAACAATCCCAGGAGATCCTGATGAGTCTTTATTATTTTTTAGTCAGCGTTTTCTCTCTGTACAATGTAACATCTTTTACTTCTCTGACAATACTTCACCGCATACTCATTTCACGCATACTGTATATGCATCTCTTTAAATTGTGAAAACAGCCATTTTAGATGACTTATAAACCCATATGAATCATTGGCCACGTACACACTGCAGTTAAATTCGGTTTGTCAATTCACCTTTTAGTGTTTAATCCTTTTCTTTACACAAACACTTCAGTAATTTTAAGTATCTACAACCAAATTAACCACCGAAAAATGCAGGTACTGAAAACCGCATTTGCAAAAATGATATGCAGTGTGTACGGAACCAAACTAAACTGTCTGAGATGTTTGTGTGCGGTGCAAGAAATCCCAGGGAAAGCAGCACCAGCTTTGACTCATTCTTGTTGCCAGATCTTGCTAGAAAAACGGCGAACAAGAACTAGCCCATAATAAATCGAAATGCTGTATGCTGAAAATAACACCGAAATATCATGACCCATAACTGCTCACTTTAATAACTACGTAAACACGATCGCTTTGAGCCAAGCTTAAACAACAAGCCTAAAAACGCTTATAATAAGTGGACATGGAAACACTGCAAGAGCGTGCTCTGTGAAGCAGCCTTTACAAGCATAAACAAAACACAAGTTAACTTTGCTAAACATAACGAGTCTTTTGTCCTACTTTGGTCAGAATAGAAGAATCCAAACACGCGAGACGGCAGATCGTTGATATATCTCAGTTTTGGGAGTGAGTCGTGTTCCGATACACACACAGAACGATAATTTGTATAAAAAAAAGTCCCAACTGGATTCAAATTTTATATTGCTAATTTAAAATGATTGTATGCTATTAAATAGTGTCTTAGAAGTTTGCAGTTATTTACAACCAAATGTACAGTTTTTACAATAATACACAAATGTCTGCCTTGAACGGTCTGGTGGTTTTAGCAGCAGAGCTATGTACGTACCATAAGGTCTCGTGTCACACACCTTCTTCTAAAGTTATGAGGAGCCCTCTGCCTCTGGCGTGCTTTATGGAGTGTGGCGGCTCCTGGCTGCTGTTGAGCAGTGCACCGGGGGAAGAGTGATGGGAAAAGGAGAAGGAGGGGAGCACAGGAACGAGCCGCCAGGGTCTGGCAGTCATTTATCAGGCAGTCGTGAGCCCCGCTTTAGGCGGATGCTGGAGCCTGGCTCTTCTTTCTCCCGTTCATCGAGGTTTCGTAAGGACACGGGCACATGCCGCTGCTTGTGTCTCTTCTGCATGGCAGTTTTTCATCCCACAGCAAAATGTTACACGCAGCAACACAGTTTTCTTAAGCCACCAAAATGACTACATTCATATTTAGCATCACTTACGGTATAAATTTGAACTACCGTTCAATTGTTTTTGAAAGAAGTCATTTATTTGATTAAAAATATCAACTATTTTAATATATTTTAAATTGTAATTTATTCCTTTAATTTTCAACAGCCATTATTCCAGTCTTCAGTGTCACATGATTCAGCAGAATTCATTCTAGTATGCTGATTTGGTGCTCAAGAAATATTTATTATTATTATCAATGTTGAGGGTTTTCCCCCCTAATTCTTTGATTAATGAAAGTATAAAAGAATAGCATTTATTTAAAAAATAAATTTCTTTACTGCCAAAAAAAAAAAAAACTTGCTAACCCCAAACTTTTGAACGGTAGTTTATTTTCTCTGAAAGTCTTAAAGGATAGTTCGTCCAAAAATGATAGTTAAAAAACCCATAGTACTTTTTTCCTCTGT
This sequence comes from Chrosomus eos, assembly GCA_036326025.1. Lineage (NCBI taxonomy): Eukaryota > Metazoa > Chordata > Actinopteri > Cypriniformes > Leuciscidae > Chrosomus > Chrosomus eos. The sequence goes on from CM070834.1 coordinate 19,690,758, forward strand.
GAAACACAAAATAAGATATTTTAAATGTATTTTAAGCTGGTTTTTGTTTAGTTTTTTTACCCCATTGACTTTTTTGTATGGACAGTGTGTAAGATAAAGGATGAAGAGTTAGCCCGGTTTAGACCTCAAATTATTTCTACTCCTTTACACACACGCACCCAAATGTGCAGGCTTGAATGTATTCACTGTTGGGTCTGGAGTCTCATTCTCATCACTGTCCCATCTCCAGATCGGATATTGGAATGATGCTGATAAGTTGGTTCTGACCCAGGATCAAGCCTTACTTCCCAATGAAACATCTGGCATGGAGAACAGAACTGTGATTGTGACTACTATTATGGTGAGTACCAGCATTTCCTGAGACTTTGACACATCTTACAATTTTTGTTTGTCCTTCATCTGAAAGCTTCCATTTGCCAAAAGTCCCTTTCATACACATGGTGAAAAAATGAATTTCTGCGATGAATTTCTTCATAACATGCACACACAAATATTATGATCTGCAAACACTGCAGAAATTCACGTGCTGCGCTGTTCATCAAAGCACATTTTCTCTCTGTGTGACCTGTCAGTCATACTGCTGTCCATCTAGATAACCCAAATGTGTTTACGTGTGCTGAATAGCATCTCTCAACATTGCTGTGTAAATGTGTTCTGCCAAGGCATTGTGAATACGCCGTGTGCATCGTGTGCCTTCTCACGTACTGTCAAAAAGTTACCAGAACTGGTGTCTTGGACTGTATTTTGTTTTGTTAATTTTGTCGACTGTAATCTTATGTGTGAGTCAAAACACTGCATGAATGGGATGCATTCTGTATTTTGTGTTTCCTATACATTTTGGAGATCGTAAATTACAGTATTGTCAATGTTTATGCACTGATTCAAGGATGTAGTGGACGTTCAGACACATAATTGGTAAATGCTAAGGTTTTGGAGTGTAGCACCTGAAGCCAAATCCTCCTCTTTTCAGCCCCTGGTGAGGAACCCCTTATTAAGAAACTGAACAGATGATGGACTCTGCAGAGGTCAAATCAAGCACTTACTGAAGCACGGACAGGCAGAGAGACAAATCAGGACTGAGGGCAAAAACATGGATACTACTACCTGAGGCAAAATGAAAGGAACAATGAGAAATCGAGCTTTGGACGAAGACAAAGACAAGCTCTAATAAGCAACTCAATCATGAATGGAGAAGATGTGATGCCAGAAATTGGAAAACTGGATGGACACATGGAAGCCAAATAAAGTCTTTTCTTTAGCATTTATATCACGTGTATCGAAACAGAAGAACCAGGTTTTTAGAGCATGCAGGTGTTATAGCAAACTGTACATAAAACCATCATTACAGTCCATTTGCATTTAATAAGCATATCATGGGTATCCGTCAGGAATTCTCATTTTCCCATTGTCCTATATATAGATTGTAAAGGTACTGTTCACTCAAAAAAGAAAATGATCATGGTCCTCATGTCTTTCCAAACCTGTATGTCTTTCTTCTGTGGAATTCAAAAGAAGTTTTGAAGAATGTTCATGCTGCTCGTTTTCCATACAATGAATGTGGATGGTGATAAAAAAAGCACCATAAAAGTATATGTGCTATCTGAAAGTCTTCTGAAGTTCTTTTGAACAATGAAATTTAAATCGCTATTTGCATTCAATGGAATATCTTGCCCTGACAATTTTGGTTGACAGCCATGGTCACCATTCACATTCATTGTGTAGAAAACGTCTCAGGTTACTATTGTAACCATAGTTCCCTGAGAAACAGGGAACGAGACGATGCGTCGAACGACACGGTGGGAACGCCTCTTGCGTGATTGAGTCTGAAGCATCTATGCCAACTAGTCCAATGGAATGAGAGAATGAGCGTCACGGGCGGGTGACGTCATGAACCAGGAAAGGATAAGAGCACTTCCGCTGCTCGCCGGCATTTAGCTTCGACAGTTGCCGAAGCAAGCCGATCGCAGGGACGCAGGAAGTATGGCAGGGGGACGCATCGTCTCGTTCCCTGTTTCTCAGGGAACTATGGTTACAATAGTAACCTGAGACGTTCCCTTTATCGAAAAAGGGAACTTCGAGATGCGTCGAACGACACGGTGGGAACGAGAATACCCAACCCGCCATAATTACAAGTACCTGAGTGTCAGTCTGTTGATCTAAGCACTCAGCACCTGAGAACCTGGGGCAGCATCCAGGTCCAAACTGTAAAATCTCACGAATGTGAGCGGAGAGGACCAGCCCGCCGCATCACAAACATCTTGAAGAGATACCCCCTGCAATATGGCTTTAGAAGCCGCCATACTCCTGGTCGAGTGAGCTCGGACCACCAAAGGACAAGGCTGGCCCGAGTACTCGTATGCCAGTGAAATAGCCTCGACTATCCACTTACTGACTGTCTGTTTGGAAGCAGGAAGACCTTTCTTAGGTGATCCAAAGCAAATCAGTAATTGGTCGGACTTCCTGATTGAGGATGTCCGACGTACATACGTGTCCAATGCTCGCACTGGACACAAGAGGTGCAGTCTTTCCTGGTCCGCAGTTGCAAAAGGAGGACAGAAAGCCTGCAGCACAATAGGCCTCGGAGTCAAGGTTGGAACCTTAGGGACGTATCCCTGTTTTGGATATAGGAACGCCTTGACCATCCCCGGTGCAAATTCAAGGCAGGTGGGGGAGACCGAAAGAGCCTGAAGGTCACCAACTCTCTTTAGGGACGAAATAGCTAGCAGAAAGAAGTCTTGAAAGTAAGGAACTTTTCTGAGACCGAATCTAAGGGCTCGAATGGAGGGCTAGAACTACAGTCAAATCCCAAGCTGGCACCTTAGTGCGAATTGCAGGCCTCAGCCTCAAAGTGCCACGAAGGAAACGTGTAATCAGGGGGTCTCGACCCAAAGATATACCTCCCACCATGGTATGGTAAGCCGCAATGGCTGCCACATAAACTTTTAGTGTGGAAGGACATAGACCTGACACAAAGCGCTCCTGCAGGAACTCGATTACTGTGTTGACAGAACAATTAACCGGATCCCACTGATGTCGGTGACACCATAAGGAGAAAACTCTCCATTTAAGCGCATACAGTTTCCTCGTAGCTGGAGCTCTGGAGCTTAGGATGGTCTCAACAGCCTCAGCTGAAAGACCACTATCTATAAGTTGGGCCCCCTCAGAGGCCAAACCCAAAGATTCCACATGTCTGGTCGAGGGTGAAATATTGTGCCCCCGGCCTGAGACAGAAGGTCCCTCCTCAAAGGGATCTCCAATGGAGGCCCGTCTAGCAGAAGGATCAGGTCCGCAAACCAGATCCGACTTGGCCAGCGTGGTGCTACTAGCAGTAGGCTTATTCCATACCGACGGACCCGCTCCAGAACTCCTGGGAGCAGAGCAACAGGGGGAAAGGCGTACAGACGTAGCCTCGGCCACGTCTGCACCATGGCGTCCAGCCCCAGGGGGGCTGGGTGCGTCAGAGAATACCAGAGAGGACAGTGCGTCGTGTTCTGAGACGCGAACAGATCCATCTCTGCCTGACCATATGCCTCCCAGATTTTCTCCACCGCCTCGGGGTGGAGTCTCCAATCCCCTGGCCTCAGCTCCTGCCTCGACAGGATGTCTGCTCCTATATTCTGGTCCCCAGGAATATACACTGCCCTCAGGGAGAGTACCTTCCCCAGAGACCACAGGAGGATCTGGTGCGCCAGTTTGCAAAGCGGACGCGAGCGCAGACCCCCCTGGCGGTTCAGATAAGAGACCACTGATGTGTTGTCTGTTCGAACGAGCACATGATGGCCTCTTAGGTCCGGAAGGAAATGTCTCAACGCATTGAAGACGGCCATCATCTCCAGGCAATTTATGTGCCACGAAAGATGATGGCTTTTCCACAGACCCTGAACCGAGCGGCCTTCCATTACCGCTCCCCAGCCGGTGAGGGAAGCATCTGTCGAGATCACAACTCGATGGCAAAGAGCTCCCAACACCGGACCCTGGGTTAAGAACCAGTGTTTACTACATATAACTAAGGCATGAAAGCATCGCCGCGTGACCTTGATATGCAAGTGGGTTTCCCCTCGGGGAGAACCCTCTGGTCCTGAGCCAGCACTGTAAAGGTCTCATGTACAGCATGCCAAAAGGAATTCCGTTGGACACTGCTGCCAGTAGACCCAACAGTCTCTCGAACTGTTTACAATGCGTGACTGGTTTTGGGTTAAGAACCAGTGTTTACTACATATAACTAAGGCACGAAAGCATCGCCGCGTGACCTTGATATGCAAAGTGGGTTTCCCCTCGGGGAGAACCCTCTGGTCCTGAGCCAGCGCTGTAAAGGTCTCATGTACAGCATGCCAAAAGGAATTCCGTTGGACGCTGCTGCAACAAGACCCAACAGTCTCTTGAACTGTTTTACAGTGCGTGACTGGCCTAGCCTCAGCTCTTCTGTGGCTGTTAGGATACTAAATCCCGTACCACACCAAGGAAAGTGGTTCTCAATACTGGAGAAAGCAACTCTTCTTGGTATTGAGCCTCAACCCCAACGTCTGCATATGAGCGAGAACGACACCTCGGTGCCGAACCGCCAACTGCTCTGATTCCGCTAGAATCAGCCAGTCGTCGATATAATTCAGAATGCGAACGGGGTGACAAAGCTAGGCCGAAAGGAAGAACCCGATATTGGTATTCTTTGCCCCTGAAAGAAAACCATAGGAACTTCCTGTGCTGAGGGAGGATGGAGATATGGAAGTATGCATCCTTTAGATCTATCGTGACAAACCAGTCCTCGGATCTGATTTGGGTCACGATCTGTTTGAGGGTCAGCTATCTTGAACTTTAGTTTCTGAACTGACCGAATAAACAGGCGAAGATCTAAAAGGGACGCAACCCTCCATCCTTTTTTGGAACAATGAAATAATGGCTGTAAAAACCCGACTCTCTGACGGGTGAGTACACCTGTTCTATAGCTTCTTTGCTAACAGGGCCTTTACTTCTTGTCCCATTACCAGAGCCTGCTCGGGATGCACCACTGTGGGCAGCACCCCGCTGTAATGAGGAGGACGAGAGCCAAACTGGATTCTGTATCCCTTCTCTACAAACTGCAGGACCCAATGAGAAATATTCGGCAGAAGCATCCACGCTGCCAGAAAATTTACTAAGGGAACCAGCCCCTCGAGGCTGGTCTCTGGTGTTACTGAGGGAGCCAAATCTGGAGCCTGAAACATAATGGCAGGAACTACCTGACCTGACTACTCAAAAGCCCCCCTCAGAGGGCGCGAAACCAATGCTGTACCGCAGCATAGCATCAGCGACTCGCTGGAGACCGCTGCGCCCTGAAGCACCGGAGGTGGCAGGGTTGGCAGGAGGGTCTCGTGAGGACCCCGAAATGGAACGGGCACCGTGAAATGAGGTGTACACCACTATACTTCGGTCGGGGCTGTCCTCACAGGCCTGATGCCTAAGCATCAGAACCTTTTTTTTTTTTTTTTGAACCGAAGCTTTCTTCGCCTGAAGAACGGTCCTCAGATCCGGCTTAGGCGACTTCGTTTGAGAGGGTTGCGTCTGTCTCCAGTATCTACATGGAGGAACACGAGACGCAGCACTCTCTTTCTGTGCACATAATATGATGAACTCGACGGCTGGGGCTGCTCACGCCCGGGGCTGGACACAGCGAGGGAGAAACCTTATTATATATATTTTTTTTATATATATATATCTTCTATCACCTAACAACGACCGCATGGAATGCGTCGCCGAAGAGACCTGAAGGCTCAAATTTCGCTATATCCAGAACCCCAGCAGATCGGCCTGATAAGCCTGGAGCATTATAATATAGATTTCTATAAACATTCTCCAGCTGACCTGCTGCCGTATAAGCTTTACCCATAAAACCAAAGTAGTTCTGCTTAAACCTACGCGCTGCCTCGGCAAACGCGAGATCCCAGCCACAGAATCTTATTTTTGCAAAATACACTCGAAATCTAAGCGGTGCCTCGGCAAACGCGAGATCCGAGCTAGATTCTGATTACAACATTAAACCTACACGCTGCCTCGGCAAACGCGAGATTCTTTAGTATAGGCTTATGAGCAAAGCAGAGACTTAAATGATGATACTGGACCAGGTGAAAAAATAGCATTTTCCTATTTTTATTTCTGTTCAGCCTGGGGCATCATATCATAACCGTAATCTTTCAACCCTCTAATCTTGAATAAACATTTAACACGAGGGCTGAAAGTGGTGATAAATACGGTTTATTCCATAATTTAAATATTCAGTGTGTAAATCAGGGAAAAAATGGAAGCCTCGTGGTGGAGATAATGTGATAGAAATAAGAAAACGCTCGTCAAGTTTCTTAGGACGAGCGTTCCTTTTTCTCAGCTGGCCATTAAATATTTAATTTACTAACAGCACGGGACAAAACCTCCACCAGTTCATCATATACTGGAAAAATAGATGGCGAATCTAATTCAACAGTGTGTGTGCTTGCTTTCACTTTCAATATTCTCAACACAAACCTCCTCGGAGGAAGAAATGAAGGAAAAAAGGGCTCTCTCTCCCCGAGCGGAAGAAACCGCAGAGCGTGCTTCCAACACCGGGGAGATAGAGCTGGATCTTCCGGGCAAGGAAGAAGAAAAGGCCCTCGGACCGTTCTCCCACCCCTCCAAAAGATCCTTTTGCGATCCCCAGGAATGCATTCTCCGCGCCGCCTCGGCAAACGCGGGTCCTGTCATCCCGTGAGAATCGCGAGCCTGCCACTATCATACAGAGTGACAGGCGAGAGCAGAGCATGCTAATCTGGTAGTTTCACTTTCACAATGTTAGCACTCAGCATGCTCTTACTCTCAAACAAAATGCCACAAAGCTGTGTGTGTCCCCACCCGTTTAAATAAACGCGGGCAGGGAGGAACACACTGTTTGTACATTTGTTTCGCCATAACGTTTCCGACAATATTGTAACAGACAACAATAAATAGACAGAGACAGTTTGACACAGATCGCTTGCTGAGGCAACAGAAGCTAAATGCCGGCGAGCAGCGGAAGTGCTCTTATCCTTTCCTGGTTCATGACGTCACCCGCCCGTGACGCTCATTCTCTCATTCCATTGGACTAGTTGGCATAGATGCTTCAGACGCAATCACGCAAGAGGCGTTCCCACCGTGTCGTTCGACGCATCTCGAAGTTCCCTTTTTCGATAAAGGGAAGTTCAGCTTGGACATACAATAAAAGTGGAAAAATAAGGTGAAAGGCCATCATAAAGGCCTTCCAAATGACTTTAAACAATAAAATGAAATTTAACTTGGTCACCATTCACTTTCATTGTGTGAAAAAGAGCAGCTTGCTATTCTACCTAACTATCTCCTTTTGTGTTCCACAGAGGAGAGAAAGTCATGGGTTTCATTTTAGGGTGAATTATTCCTTAAGTTTAGAGGTTGTGCGTGATGAAGGATTTTTATGTGGCCTTTGTAAGAACATGGTTTTGTAGACCTGCCTATACGTCACCTCATGACACAAGAATACAGATCGCCCACGCTTTAGGCGTTGCCAGCAACAAACGCTAGATTTCTTTCTTTTTAAAAAAAAAAAAAAATTACCTGTAGAAATACACTGCCGAGAAACATCACTGCCCTGTGCTTATGAAAAAAGATTTGAAGAGAAGGCTGCATTCTCATACATCAAACAAATTTGAGATGAAACGGATCTTCCGTTGACATTCAGTTCGGAGAGCTCTATTTGCTGTGTGTGAAATATTTAATTCTCCCTACTGGGCTTTCTGCCTTTCATCATTTTAGGGTAGCCATATGGCTTAGAAAATATTTGTAAAAAGCAGGTTTTCAGGATTTTTATGTAAATGTTCTGCTGTTTCCTTGCAAGTAAACATTTCTATTTGCTGCTGTACAGTACCTGTATTGTTTTAGATATTGTTTGGTATGACAGTACATCATACTGATTACTAAGAATGACTGTTTGTGTTTGTGGTGTTATTTTTTTCTCTGAACTGTAATCCTTTATAGGCTTCAGCAATGTGAATTATAAAGTTACGAGCAAAGTTCTGCATCATTTTGTGTAACAGATTTGCAATAGCAGTTTGAAGGCATGCAATGCAATTGTAATAAATTGTAGTCATGAATTTTATGGGTCAGTTATCATTGCTTTGAATCATGTACAGTACATAGTGCACATTATTTGTGCTTTGTATTATATTTTAATGCTTGTATGAACCCTATTGTTATGGTTTCATACATATTTACCCTGATTGAAAATCTTTATTGTTTTTATTAAGAAATGTGGAGATGAATTGACTCATGTTCATTTAAAAAAAGCAATATATCCTTATTTCAATAGTTTCTTTATGGCTAACATTTGATTAGTCAATCATCTACATGCAAACATAATGGCTGTAATTATCTTTTACAACTCTTCTAAAGCTGCTATATTTGTCTATAACTCCACAATATATCATTTAGAATATAGAATGCAAATGAAATATAACGGCATGGCTAAATTTCAGCACTTTAAACATTTTGCTGGTTTACAAAAGTGTAACATGTTGCCCATTGAAAGTACTTTGTTGTTTTGTTCGTTCAGGAAGGGCCGTATGTAATGCAGAAGAAGAACTGGGAGTTGTACGAGGGGAACGAGCAATATGAGGGATACTGCGTGGATCTGGCATTTGAAATTGCTAAACACATTGGTTTCAAGTACAAGATATCCATCGTGCCTGATGGAAAGTATGGAGCTCGGGACCCAGAGACAAAGATCTGGAACGGGATGGTTGGGGAGCTGGTGTACGGGGTAAATTATTTTTCTGTTGATATTTTAAAGAATGTTGGAAGTCAATGGCTACCGTCAACTGAAGCCATTTATGAGTAAATGTTAAGTTCTGTGTCTGGTGAAGAGGAAAAAAAGAAAGACAACAACCTTTCAGAGGCTGATGTTTATTAATGAACACTGCATACAGCCAATGCCTGTCATCTTGTAGATTTTTGCTGAGCCCTGGAAAACGCAACCCAGATGTTTTTTTTTTCTTTCTCTTGAAAGTGAAGGGTAGTTATGAGAAACTTTAATTTCTTTTTTGGATTAGTCTTACGCAGCCCTGCCAAGGTCTAAAGTGTCACTAAGTCACCAACAATAATCTATTTTTTGGATTTACCATGCAGCAAAACTTTAGACTCTACAGTTTTTTCTCTCTAGTCCTTTAAGCATTTTTTTTTTCTTTGCATTGATTAGTTTATCCCTCTCCCCAAAAACTAAACCTCAGTATTAAGCCTCTTGGATTAACAGCTTGGATTTTTTGACATTAATATGCAAAGCCATGTTCAATTAGAGAAGTTGTAAAATGTGATGCAAGGAGAGGTGGAAATCAGTAGATTATTCTTTATTTTCTCTTTTTATTCACTCCTTTCTCTTCTGAATATAATGTTCACATATGAGATCTCAGCTTTGAATATAAAAACTGCAAATATTTAGTGTTGCATCGGCTTATCCAGTCAAATGGCTTAGTTAATAAACTTAACAATGTCATTACGTCTGTTTTGTTTTTTAACAAGTGTGCACAGGATGTGATTAAAGACAAAGATTGATACGTTTCTTTTGTTCTAGAAAGCGGAAATCGCTGTGGCCCCATTGACTATCACTTTGGTCCGGGAGGAGGTCATAGACTTCTCGAAACCCTTCATGAGCTTAGGCATCTCCATCATGATTAAAAAGCCCCAGAAATCCAAGCCGGGTGTCTTCTCCTTCCTGGACCCGTTGGCCTACGAGATCTGGATGTGCATTGTGTTCGCCTACATAGGCGTGAGCGTAGTGCTCTTCCTGGTCAGCCGCTTCAGCCCGTACGAGTGGCACACCGAGGAGCCCGAGGAGGGCACTGACGGTCTGCCTAGCGACCAGCCCCCCAATGAGTTTGGGATCTTCAACAGTCTCTGGTTCTCCCTGGGAGCCTTCATGCAGCAGGGTTGTGACATCTCGCCCAGGTCAGCAAACTTAAAACATCAAAGAAAAATTTCTTGAGAGGACAAAATAAAAAACATAGATTGCATTTGCAGTGGAAATGAACACAGTTAATGTTTCTGATATGGTCATATCTGATACCTGAAATAGAGTCATTGCTGTAGTTTCCATAGTGATTTGATGACGAGTTTTGTCCGAGTCTGAATTAAAGAACATACAGGCAAGCCAAGTGGGAGAACTTGCATTAACACTCAGTGTTTATTCATTGTATCTGCTTTGGATCTTTGGGGAGCGGGAAAACAATCACAACCGGCATCACTAAGAACATTTACATGCACAATTATAATCCAGCTACTGTGTTTTTTGTAGTTGAGCTGCTGTCTTTCCAAGTATACACTACCATTCAAAAAGATTTTACTTTTTATTGAAATTAATACTTTTATTCAGCAAAGAGGCATTACATTGATCAAAAGTGACAAAGACTTTTATAATGTTTCAAAAGATTTCTATTTAAAAAAAAAATAATTTATTCATCAAAGAATGCAAAACAAGTGTCGGTTTCCCCAAAAAAACATTTTTTAAGAAATGTTTCTTAAGCACCAGACCAGCATATTAGAATGATTTCTGAAGGATCATGTGACACTGAAGTAAAAAATTCAGCTCTGTGATCAATAGGGAATAAATGATGTTAAGTATAATAATAATAAATGAAGTATGTTAAAATAGAAAATTTATTTTAATTTGTAGTAATATTTCACAATGTTAATCTTTTTATTGTATTTTGATCAAATGAATGCAACCTTGGTGAGCAGAAGGGTGACGACTTTTACAAACATTAAAACAACTTTTGAATGGTAGTGTACATGACACAATATTAGAAGGATTAAATACATGACAAATTATTGTTGTTGTACTTCAACTGAAATCAAATAGATGCATTAAACGTGTTTACTGATGTGGTCATATTCCATTTGTATTTAGCAAGCGTCAGTCTAAAAAGGGCAGTTCACCCAAAAATGATGTTAAGTTCTAAAACAAGATATTTTGGGGAATATCCATTATCCATTTAAAGAAATTTAGTGGAGTTCAATATTGTTTGAATATTGAAAATAAGTTCAATATTGTTTTGGACCCCATAGACTTTCATTGTATGGACAAAATCAGTTCTTCATTCCTCAAAATATCTTCTTTTGTGTTCCACAGAAGAAAGTCAAACAGGTTTTGAATGTTCATTTTTGGGTGAATTATCACTTGAAACTTACTCTGTATTTACTGAATACATTACCCTTGTCTTACCTGTTCCTCAGTAAGTTATTGAGGTGTCACCCCACTTTGCGCCTTGATGAATTTCACCGTTAGTGAAGCCAGTGGGCGGTCCGGTGTGCTCCGGAACAATGCTATTGTTCATTGCCCCATTGCTATGTCCCGTTGATGTCTATATCGCCCGTCTGTCCTGCCGGCTACTTCTCAAATCTCACGGGAAATGTGCTAGTCATTCATCGTTACTCTGTGTGGCAGTTTGTTTTTGTTATTTGTCTCTTGCTCCTTCCTTCGCCTGCGGGTTTAAAACATTGGGCTCGCTGCTGCGCTGGCTCTCACACACACCCTCTCTTTTCTCTGTGTAATGAGCACCTGCATGACCACGATAGAGCTCTTTAAGAAGTGTTATCAAGAGAAGAGAGAAAAAAACAGGCTTTATTTTTCAGCCCCCACCAGATAAGAAATCACTCATGACAGGCCAAGGGGAAGAGAAGAGCAGTAAAAAGCACAGCACACGGAGGAAGACAGCAGGTACTTAGAGAGCCGTCAAAACCATAGTGTCTATCTTCACTGCTCTATAGCCTGAACATCACAGTGCTGTAGAGGGCCTATGGTTTTAGATTTGGTTTAAGAGGACCCATTTAGGACTTATAAGAATCATGCACTTCATCATTTTTGCATATGAATAAGGATTCATGCATTGGATAGGAGCTAATAACCAGTGGAAAACAGCAGAAAAAAGCACTTCCATTCATTTTCTTTAGTACAAGCCATTAATTCTCTTTAGTCAGCGTGTGCCTTTACCTCAGTGTTCTTGATTTAGACAAGATGACGCAGTCGCACAGCAGCGTTACACGGGTGCCGGTACTCGTCCTTTCCTCCTCCTCTTCTCTATCTAATAGCATACTGGTTATTCAAATGTGCAGATTTGCTTTCTTTTTCTTTGGAACTTTATAGCTTTATGCATATTTAACAGCTAAAGTGTGTCATTTTTTGATGGTAAAATACTTTGTCATATCCCACAGCGCTGTACTGATTGATTTGATGTTCATTTTCACATTCCATTTTCTTGGAGCATAATGGTGCCAAACCCATCTGTCACAGGACAGTTTATATTCTAAGACAGCGGTTTTCAAACTGGGCTCTGTGAACTTTCCTAGCAGTTGGCAAGAGGACAAGTTTTTAACCATGAGAAATAAAAACCAAAGTAGCACATATTTTTTGTGGAAAACGTTTGTAGTTTTTCACCATCTTGTTAGTGTAGAAAAAAGATACACATTTAATATAATGAAAAGTACATGTTTTCCAGATTCAGTTTTGTAATCAGGATGTTGTCTTTATAATATCACAAATAATATAAATAAGTGTTAAGTAGTTTTATAAAGGAAAATAATAATTTTTAATTGTTGTTGTTGATGTTTTTATTACTATTATCACTCTATCCCTATATTAATAGTATTATTCGTTTCAGATTTAGTGATAATAATACTGATACTACTAATAATAATAATACTATTTTGTTGTTGTTGCTATTGTTATTTGTTTTTGATTTTAGCAGAATGACAAACCATTTATTAAATTTTGCAATCATCATGCTGTCAGTCTTCATAATATCACACTTCAATTTTCTCACAGTATTAATTTATCTTTATACAGGAAGATGCCTTATAGTTTAGCAAGTGGATCATCATATTTGGTTTAAGAAAAGTTTGTTATACGTTATTCTATTCTATTTTTGTGATGCTAGAAGTGCAGAAATGATACTCTTCAGCTTTGGTGATGTGATAAGAAAGTGCACAGTTTGAGCTTGAATCATTTGTCATTGAAATATTGATTCACTGCACTGGTAGATTGAGGCATTGATTTTGTCATTTTGAGGCATTTTATTTTATTATAATAATTTTTTACAGTCAATCCGCATGTAGTTAATTCAGTTTCATTCAGCGCCACTCTCTTACATGTATACTTCTTGTTCACATTTTTGTAGGGGAGATGATTGATGGAGATGATGTGGGAATGATGGGGTATGAAAATGCTGAGGGTGTGTTGTGTGATGGGGCCGGACAGGGTCATAACTCTTGCCTGTTTTCCCTGTCGTGTTTTTGGCTCAGGCGGGCTGGCAGGTGTCATCAGCAGACAGGTAGAGCATCTTCCTGGGCCTCGGAAACAGCCAGCATCTGGCGTGTGCGCTATTGCGCTGATTTTGTAGTTGTAATGCATGTGGGCAGCGGACCCTTTCAGACATGGGAAGATTAAAAAAACTAATTTTCAGATTCGAACACATGCAGCCTCGGTGAATGGAATTGCATCACGGGATGAGCGGGGAATTAAGATATGCTAATGATAGTCATAGGTTCGGTATGCTGCTTGTAAGATTGTGTCGCGAGTTATAAAACCTTTCGATAAGCCTTTTCTTGAAGTGTCAAGTCCTTGAAGTGCTTCGGTTGCACTGGCTGGGTAATATTTATTGAAGTGTGTGTAAAGCTGACGAATGTTTTTAAGAATGCTTGTGTTTGCAGGTGTGGTATCTACTTAACAGTATATAAAAGGATGGGATGTATGGAAAATGTGTGGTTGCTGTTGGTCAAAAAAATATATATATATATGTATATTCTCAGCACCTATCACAGGATTTCATCTCTCGTTTTACAAACATGTTTTTTTTTTTCCTGGTATGTCAAAGAACACTTTTCTTTTTCTTTTTTCTCCTTTTTGTCTCTCTCCATCCCCCTCTCTCTCTTGCTTTCTTCTTCTGTCCATACTTTTGTGTTTTATGGTCGATCTTGCTCCAGTAATTGCCTCTATTCACTGACTTCTTTTATTCCTCAGATGGCTTGGGAACGATTGTTGGGCTAGAAGGAAAGAGAGATCATGGGAGTGATGTAAGGATATGATTGACTCACCAGGGCCAGTGCTGTAACAGTGACGGAAATGAGAGAAAGGAGATTACGCTACAGCAATGGAAGCTTTGCCCCAGGTTTTCTCCATGCCAAAATGATCGTTTCAGCCCACAAATCATTTATCTACATTAGACACTCTGGGATAAAAGTTGATACCCTTGAACTGTAATTTCCTTTTTAGATTTGTGACTATATATACAGATGAAACGTATCCCTGACGTAGCATGTGATATGTGCTGCATTACAAGTAATGCATGTGACGTACTGTAGTCAGATGATGCCACAAGTAATGCCATTAAATCTGACCTTTTCAAACAAGATAACGTTATTCTTTTCATAATTATTTTTTTTTACAGACAAGTGCAGTTGAATACCTCTCTTTTCTCCATGTTAGAAGCAATAGGGGCATTGTGCGCATGACATGCATTGTAGGAGCAGGCCATGATGGGTATTGTTCTAGACTAGAGAGTCTGTGTCATGGTTATCAGTGACGTTTGGATTTATTTTCTAAAAGCTATTGGTGCTTTAGTGGAATCCAGTCAAACTAGGTTTTTGTAGGGGACTATAATTTGTCTGTTGTCTCAGAGCAGCGGTGGATTTCTATGCCCTTGAACTCACAACCGTTCAACCGCCCTAAATTCAGCTGTTGTCATGACAATAGACCCTTTTCACATGTTCGGGTTTCTCAGAAGCGGAAGCCATCATAGTTGGGTAAACTTTTATAGGGTGAATGAGAGAACACATTAAATATATTTTTTGTGTTCCCATTTGCTTTAAATAGCTAAAGTAAAACTCCACAATAGTGTTTTCACAACTTTCAAAAAGAGGGAAAAAAATAGAGAAATATTGATAAAGGCAGTCAGAAGAGAGAAAGATCATCACTCCCACAGCCGCTGTATTAGAAACACAGCGTTAACTGTTTCTTTTTTTGTAATTTGATGCAAAGGTAATATAATACAAAGAATTGGTTATAAATGTACAAATTAAAAAAAATTAAATATTAAAACATTGGCAGGATTTACAATGATGATGACCGTTAAAAACGCGTCATCGCAGTCATGTGAAAAGGGTCCACTGGTGTGAGTCTTGTTTTTTTGTTTGTTGTGCTTGAGATAGAGAATAAAAAGGACAGCTGTTAAGACAGTTTGGTTACACTTTAGTTTAGGGTACAATTCTTACTATTAACTAAATATTAACTGCACTTTTGCCTCAATAAACTTCTAATTACTGCTTATTAATAGTAAGTAAAGTAGTTGTTAAGTTTAGGTATTAGGTAGGATTAAAGGAGAAGTTCACTTTTAAAATGAAAATTCTGTCATCATATACTCACCCTCATGTTGTTTCAAACCTGTATGAATTTCTTTCTTCTGCTGAACAGAAAGGAAGATATTTAGAAGAATGTCAGTAACCAGGCAGTTTCTGGTTCCCATTGACTTCCATATATTTTTCCTACTATGGAAGTCAATGGGAACCAGAAACTGCCTGGTTACTGACATTCTTCTAAATATCTTCCTTTCTGTTTAGCAGAAGAAATAAATTCATACAGGTTTGAAACAACATGAGGGTGAGTATATGATGACAGAATTTTCATTTTAAAAGTGAACTTCTCCTTTAAGGGATGTAGAATAAGATCATGCAGAATAAGGCATTAATATGTGCTTTATAAGTACTAATAAACAGTCAATATCCTAGTAATATGCATGCTAATAAGCAACTAGTTAATAGTGAGAATGTAGGCTCCTAAACTTAAGTGTTACCGATCATTTTTGTCAGAAATGGAACACTCGGGGGTGAGAAGCATTGTTTCCAGCGGTTTTGATCCTTGAGTAAATACACTGATTCCACATTAAAAAAAAAAAACATGAAATGCAAAAGTGAGTGATATAGCTTAGGGGCCCCAGGCAGCCACAAAGGGAATGCTAGAAGTTCCACAGATATTTTTAAGGAGAAGAAAAAGATTTTACAAAGTGTATTTTTATGTTGTTGTTTTTTTTATTATTGCATTAATATTGATATTAAATATTATATATAGTTCAAATTATAATTTCACATACAGATACGTATAAATGGTTATGCATATAAAAATGTATACTATAACATTCAAAAGTTTGGGGTCAGTAAGAATGTTTTTAAAATGAAATTAATACTTTTATTCAGCAAGGATGTATTAAATTTATTAAAATAAATACTTTTTTTTTTTACTTTACATTCATCAAAGAATCCTGAAAAAAAATCTATTAAGCAGCACAGCTGTTTTCAACATTGATAATAATAAGAAAAGTATCTTGAGCAGCAAATCGCATATTAGAATGATTTCTGTTGGATCATGTGACACTGAAGACTGGAGTAATGAGTTATGCGTAATGAAAATTCAGCTATGCTAACACAGGAATAAATAACATGTAAAATATATTCAAATCAAAAATGTATATTTTAAATTACAGTAATGTTTCATAATGTTGTCCTATTCTTTTTTTTCTTTGATGAAATAAATGTAGCCTTGGTGAGCATAAGAGATTCCTTTTAAAAACATTAAAAGACCCCAAGTTTTTGAACAGTAGTGTGTTTTATTGTATTTTAGAAAGTGGATCATCATATTCGTGGATTCTTGACATCAAAACGTTTGAAAATCTCTGATATAGCCTTTTTAAATGCATACAAACTATGGGGATAAATACTTGACCACTTCCAACGTAAAAAAATACCTTCTATTCTCAACGAGAAACCGTTTCAGCCTAGCGCAATTTACAAGTAACGCATTAAAGTTTCTGTAATGTTTAGGCCATACTGAGACATCCAGGTGTTTAAAGACGCCACATGCTGTATATGACAATGCCAAGAGACAGAAATTGCTTCCAAATAGGAATGGATGTATTTTTAATGAGCTAATGTAAGAGCTTACTTTTTTATTTTTCCAATTTGCCAGTGGAGGCGGAGATCAGTAATGTGGAGTATGATTGTGAATGACTCTAGTCTCATGCATGGAGAAATTGATTTGCAGGTATTAAATCTTAATCAGAGCAGTAGAGAGGAAGCCATGAATAAATAAAATACTGGAGGCTCACTGTGGCTGCGGGCAGTGACCTTTCCATTTATCTACGGCATGTCAAGGTCTCTCCATTCCTTTCGCTCGCGCTCTCTCTCTCTCTCTTTGACTCCCTCCACGAGTCTACCCGGGTACACCTCTACAAACCTTTCAGAATGTAATTTAAATTCACCAAGCATTCTTTTGCTCAAATACACACATGCTGATGTGTTCTTCTCGACGAGAAATCTGCATGAAAGCGGCGTAGTGAGTAATGCGCAGAGTCTCACTGACAGTAACACATCCCGTTTCACAGCTCTAATGGCACTGCTTTGATAATAAGCTGCTTTGAGGGATACACTGGTAATAGTTTGCTTATTTTGTGCTTGTGAGTATGTGTGAAATCCACAGAGACGGTTTGATTCTTATCATTGAGCTGTGATCAGAGGGTCTGTATTACAAGAAATGACATTATGAGGACCAGAGAGAATTCCTATTTGTTCATGGATCATATGTCTTTATGAATGATACTGTATGCCAAGCGGCAGGGCATCAGAGCGGACAGAGGGGTGACTCACTGGTTTCGCGTCCACTCAATTTAGGCTCTTATTAAATTGCCTTTGTCTCGTGAAGTCAAATCGATTAGCCACTGTTAGTGCGAGCCCCGGCGCGTCTGATACCCGGACGTCACCGGGCCTGAATGGTGTGTCTGCATGCAGGTTAGTGTTTAGCAGTGACTAATTCTCTTGGATTTGAAGTTACACGGTGTTCTCTAATTCAAACCTCAGGAGGATGACTGTCACGACTAGGCAGATGAAGCGTTAGCATTCACACGAACAATAACCGACAAGAGAACTGAACGGGAGAATATATACACAGGGTAAACGAGGGAACTAACTAGACACAGGTGGATGAAGGTTAACTACTCAGAGACTAACAAGAACAGGTGCTGACAAGATAGAACATGACTGTGACTGTGACGACCCACCTTAAGTCCATTCTTAAAAGCTAATTATTATAATAACCACTGCGTCTAAACACAGGAATGTTTCCTTGACAGCGGAAAAAGGAACACAGGACTGCATAAATTCACAATGAAATCCTGTAAACTGATATGCATGGTGAGGTGAGAATTTAAACAGCGTTGGGATTTAGCACTTCGCCCCCATCATGGTTGACGTTCCTGCCAGCCCACTCTAAATAGCCAATCTGTCTTCATGGCAACCGGTCGGAGAGATCTCCCTTTTAGTGGAGGAGACCCTCACCTACAGTCAATTAAAAGATCTCTGCACACTTTTATACTATAATCTACTGAAGATCTACAGTACCTTCTGTAGGGTCACTATAGAGAAACTACTGGTTACCTGATTTTTATGGAAATTTGTTTCCGCCACAGAATAAAACATTTTAAAAGATAATTGTGAAGTTTTATCTTTATATTAAATTTAAAAGTTTACATCTCGCAATTCTGACTTTATTTCTCTTCATTTTTATTTATTTATTTATTTTAAGTCAGAATTGCAAGATATAAACTCAGAATTGCATTATATAAAGTCGCAATTGCGTTATAAAGTCAGAATTGCGAGATATAAACTATTGTGAGTTGTGCAATTGCGCAATTCTGACTTGCGACTTGACATCTCGCAATTGCGACTTGACATCTCGCAAAATCTGACTATTTTTCTTGGAGTTGTGAGATATAAAGTCCATTTCGGGGAAAAAAATAACTTTAAAAAAGACTTTATAACACACAATTACAAGTTTATGTCTCACAATTCTGACTTTATAACTCACAATTGCGACTTTATAACACGACTATATAACACAGAATTGTGAGATTAAAAGTCGCCATTACCTTTTTACCAATTACCTTGCCTGCAACTTATCTGACATGCATAATACAGAGCTTTTAGTCGTTTTCGCGTATCTGTGAATGGGAATAATTTTGATAACGTTGTTATCTGTACAAAGAAAAAGAAATCCGTTTTTAGCACATCGTTGTCGTGTAAATTGTACCCTTGGTCAATTTAATGTGTCTGCTGAAGAAAAGTATTAATTTCTTTTAAAAAAAAAAACATTGACGTTTGAATGATAGTGTACCTGGAAGAAATAACATCATACATGTTTGAAACAATTAACAAACAATTGTTCAAACATTTTATTTTTAATTCAATAGTTTTTATTTCTTTTTTAAAATGGTTAAAAGTTAACTAATGTTTCTGACAAAACACTTCTCTCCTTTTCTCTCTATGCCCCTACCCCTGCCCCCACACATCCTCGTTTTTTTCTCCTTTACCCTTCTTTTTTTCCAATGTTATCCTTTCTTTCATTGCACTGTCATTCACCGCTCCTTCAAACTCTCCTTGAATGGTCATTTTCCTCTCCACTATCTCCCTTTCCGGCGGCGTAGGTCTCTATCTGGACGCATCGTGGGTGGAGTGTGGTGGTTTTTCACCCTCATCATCATCTCCTCCTACACAGCCAACCTGGCTGCTTTCCTCACTGTGGAGAGGATGGTGTCGCCCATTGAGAGCGCTGAGGACCTGGCCAAGCAGACAGACATAGCGTATGGTACTCTTGACTCAGGCTCCACCAAAGAGTTCTTCAGGGTGAGTGGGCAAAGCTAATGGGTTGAGGGGAGGGCGGCAGTGTTTTGTTAAGGGGGGTGAAAGGAATAAATGACTCCAAAAAGAGATGACTTCAAGTGCTGGATTAGAAGAAAAAAGAGAGAAACCCACAGACCACACAAACCAAGCTTAAAATATATGTTTTTAATTATTAAGTACACCAGGGGTTCTCAGTCCACAACTTTTTTGGTCCACAACTAATTTTTTTATTTTCTTTGTATTATTGTAACCCCACATCCACATCACAGAATTATATTATATTAATATATTATAATATTAATGTATAATTACAAAGCTGGCAAACAATAACAGGTTTTACTACTTTATATACATCTTTCATTTTCAATTAAGTTCACTTTTAGGGTTCAGATAATATTCAAGCCTACATTCGACAATATTTTATGTAAAAAATGATATATAAATAAATATATGTGGCCTATGGACATAAAAAGGACACTTGAAAAACCTATAAATATTAATACGTTATTTGTGTTTTATAGAATGTATATATTAATATATACAGCCATTCAAAAATTGGGGTTTGTAATTTTTTGGTGTTTTGAAGAAGTCTCTTGTGCTCACAAAGGCTGCTTTTATTACATCAACAAATAGAGTAAAATAGTATTTCAATGTAAAATCAGTGTAATTTAGTCCTGTGACCTTCAGTGTCACATGATCCTTCAGAAATCCTTCTAATATGCTGATTTGCTGCTCAAGAAATATTTGTTACCAATGTTGAAAAGGATTGTTTGATGAATAGAACGTTAAAGAGCAGCATTTATTTGAAATGGAAATATTTAGTAATATTATAAATGTTTTACTGTCACTTTTGATCAATTTAACGTGTGCTTGCTGAATAAGCTTATTCAAAACAATCTTAGTGACCTAACAATTTTGAACGATATATTAATTGAAGTGTAGATTAATCTATAATTCATAGACGAGTTTGTTAATTTATAAATGTACATTCATACATACAAATACATTCATGAAAATCTCCCACGATCCTGAGAACCTCTGATCTGTAATTCAATGTCTAATTAAATACTCTGCACCCTACACACTTCCCCTGCACATTTCACTGACATTCTATACCTTTCCCCCCAACTTTTTAGAGGTCAAAGATCGCCGTTTATGAGAAAATGTGGAGCTACATGAAGTCAGCCGAGCCCACGGTGTTCACGAAGACCACGGGAGAGGGCGTGGCACGGGTGAGAAAGTCCAAAGGGAAGTACGCCTTCCTGCTGGAGTCCACAATGAACGAGTACACGGAGCAGCGCAAACCCTGCGACACCATGAAAGTGGGAGGCAACCTGGACTCCAAAGGATACGGGGTGGCCACGCCCAAGGGCTCACAGTTAAGGTGGGTGGAGTAGTATAACAATATGTCACGTGTTGTTATGGTATTCCACCTTCCCTGGCGTGCCTATTTCTATTTTTCTCTTCTTTAGTTTGCTTTTCTCATGTGTTCTTGTGTGCGCTTAAAGGTCTTGAATACATAGTGCTATATGTTTTTTTTTTTTTTTTTATGTAGCCTCACGCAGGTAATTTCAAACTAATGCATGCATGTTAATGCCACTGACTTTTTGAAATGAAATGTCTGGATGTTTAACAAAGAATGAATTTCGGACAAGCCTGTGAATATTCTGCCTTGTCTGACGCTACCTAAATCTCTTGAAAAGTAATGATTATAGCATTATAGAATGAATAGAATAGAATGAGGCATTTATATAGCGCTTTCATGTACTACTGTACACCCAAAGCGCTTTACAATCATGTCGGGATCTCTCCTCAACCACCACCAGTGTGCAGAATCCAATGGATGATGCGACGGCAGCCACAGTACAATGGCGCCAGTGCGCTCACCATACACCAGCTATAGTGGAGAGGAGAGAGAGAGTGATAGAGCCAATTCAATGGATGCGGATTATTAAGGGGCCAATGGAGGGAATTTGGCCAGGGCACCGGGGTTACACACCTACTCTTTACGAGAAATGCCATGGGATTTTTAATGAGAGTCAGGACCTCAGTTTTACGGCTCATCCGAAGGACGGGTTTTTATACGGACAGAAATTATATTTTGATCTATTCCCAACACATGAAAGGTTGCTGAGCATTGAGAAGATGAAAGACGGTCTGTTGATCGCGTGAATGAAGTGATCTCATCGCTGTAGCGCAATTTCTGCACTCTCACGAATGCTTTCACCAAATAACAATGCAAACACAATGTAAATACAGTAAGAGCTTCATTGTGCAGTGTAACACCGTCATTGATTTCATAACGAGTTTTAGTCACTAGCTTGATTTGCTGATGCATAAACAGTATAGAACGATTTTGAGAGAAAGATAATCTGTCTGAACTTGAATAATTACACATCAAAAATCACTGATCACAGATCAGGCATTAGAATAAACATGGTTACATGTTTGTGGAGTTTCTGGCTAACCCATATCGTAAAAGTTTGCAAAGCCTGCGTCGAAATTGTGGCTACCAAATAATCCACATTGAAATGCACCGAATACAAACAAATAATGCACTGCTGAGACATTCGCATTGTTGAAGAAAAAAAAAACACTTTCCTAACATTAGGATCCTTTGGAAGGTAATAATATTGATCCTGTGTAGATCTTTTCTCGTTCTCATGTAACTATTCAAACGCTCCAGTGGGCGGAGCAAAGACATGGTGATGTAGACATAGGCGTTGATATTCTTTTCAAAAGGCGGTCTTTCGTTGCCCTATGACGTCATAAGTCACCACTTTTGAGATCCTGTCGTTTTCTAGCAAAGTTTTCTAGGCTTGGTTTCAATAAATTCTGTTTTTGGAATAACAAGGACGTTTTTAGTTTTGAAACTTACAGAATATTTTTCTAGTATAACAACCTTTACTGTCAAAAGATCAAGGAAAATTTGAATTCTCAGTTCATGACTCCTTTAAAAAAGCACTAAAGTATAGCATGAAGGATGTACAGAAAGGCTGAGAAGAGTCAATGACAGATGACGGTAGCTCCCATGATCAGCCATTTTGTTGAGGAGTTAACCTGGTCTGTCTGACTCTTCTCCTGATACCGGGGGGAAGAGCATCCAATGGCGTAGCAGCTTTTCTCCTGCTATTGTGATGTCAGACCTGTGCAGGAGATTCACACGGCTTCAGATCTACAGCACAGTTTCCTTAATGCTCTTCTTTCTCTTCCCCTCCTCAGCTCAGATGTGTCTCACTACATTCTTTCCCTGTCCGTTCTTTGTTCCTGTGGGCTGTGTGTTTATTAATGTTGCATTCAGGATAAACTGCATCAGATAAACCTCTCTTGAATCATTCACATCATATACATTTGACTCTTAACCAGATCATTGATTAGCTAGATCAGACTCATACAATGGAGTCCAAAAAGTCCACATTATAAAAATGTATTAATTTATTTATTGAAATATAAAGTTTTAGGATGTTAATGTTTAAAACACATTTAAATATTTAATCATATTAATAATATTATAAAAATCTATGTATTAATGTTTTGGGTTTGTGTAAATATATTTTTTATTATATTAAACGTATTTAGTAATTTATAAATGTTTTAGAGCTCACAATTATTTATTTGTTTGTTTGCTTGTCGATTAATTGATATTTAAAGTATCCTAAACTAAAGTATTAGGATTTTGACATTTAATTAAATTATTTTTACTATTGATTTAAATCAAAATTATTAGAATTAATATTTATCTAAATGTATTAATTTAGTAAATATTTTAGTATTTGCACTTTTATTTTTCAGATTGTTATACTAATGTACACATTTTTTTTTTCTTTTACAAAATTAGAAAATGCAAAAAAAGCATTTTTCACTGGTCTTTTGGACGGCATTGTATGTGACATAGCAAGTTCGTAAAATTACATTAATTAATAGTCAATGCTTATATTTATAGAACATTGCCTATATAAACCATAAGCATTCTAATAACTACAAGGAAAGGTGCAATCTGGTGTTTAGGAGCAGAATTGCATTGGCAGCTCCCTTGTGGCTGAGCCAAAGGTGAGAATGCCACCCTGAGGGGTTTGGGGAATAGGATCAAACTCATTCAGCACTTTCAGAGGCTTAAACCCTCAGTGCTCATTTAAACTGTCTGTAAGCAGCATATAGGGAAAGTAACAGGCATTCAATATCATGAGGTCCCTCTGCGCATCTCACAGCAATATTGAGTACATAGTAAAGTGGTCTAGTGAGGACGGGAAATAAGGATAGCTTGGGTTGGGGAGGAGGGGTTCAACGCGAAGAACAGATATTGATTTTTCCATTCCTCCATCTGGAGGTGTGTATTATGGGTAGACAAATAAGGCTGGTGTGAATTAGCAGGAAAAGAGAGGTTTGTCCTCCGTGGTTCTGTGTTTTCTAAGGGGAAGTGGGGAGGGAACTTGCGACTAATCTCTAGAGCTTTCCACCCCTTCCTTTCTTTCTTTACTTAACCTGATTGGATTCTGCTCAACTATGACAAACTGCTGCTACTGACAAACTATGTTTTATCGTTTCAAGAAGTGCCGTTAACCTGGCAGTTTTAAAACTGAATGAACAAGGCCTGTTGGACAAATTGAAAAACAAGTGGTGGTACGACAAAGGAGAGTGTGGCAGCGGAGGAGGTGGTGAGAAGGTTAGCCACTATGTCAACCAACGCGGGTAAACAGTTTC
Organism: Chrosomus eos; assembly: GCA_036326025.1. NCBI lineage: Eukaryota > Metazoa > Chordata > Actinopteri > Cypriniformes > Leuciscidae > Chrosomus > Chrosomus eos. The sequence goes on from CM070834.1 coordinate 19,715,178, forward strand.
CTCTGTAACGGGAGCATCTGCCGGGGCGCAATCGCATACCTGACCTTCATCCTGACCCTATTTAGCCTGAAGAGAGAGGAACGCAATTACTGTCAGAGCACAAATATTCGCCGTGGATACTGGGCACAGATTCCCTCTCCGATTAGTGTCATATTCATCACATTTCCCGTCAAGGAAACTTTTTCTCCTTTGAAGTAGCTGTGTTCTTCAGTTGCTGTTATTCTCCTCCTGGGGCGCATTCGCTGCATTTTTTATAGGAATGCAGAGAACATTTATTGTTCTTTTGAAAGAGGCTGCTGTGTCGCATTATGATTATGTATGCAGTTTTAACAAAATACTTGCAAAATCGAAACTGAATTCAAATAAATGTATATAATGTACAAGTACTGACTAAAACTGATTGGAATGAAACCAAATAATCATAACTATAATGACCTTGGCTAGAGGGATGCAGAAAGGTTAGTGCCTGTGGTATATTCCAATAGTTGTGGTTTAACAGTAATTGCCTCCAGCGTTGGTAGATTATAAGGCTGTGGCAGTATGCGCCCGTTACCTAAAGCGATGGAGCAAGGTCCCGTTCATATGTCTGTGGCTCCAGCGCCAGGCCCTAAAACAGACATGTATTACAACGGGACCATTGGCTCGGTCACTTTGCCAGTGCAACTGCTGTGTCAGCTGTTATGAGTGAATAACATAAAATAACATGTCCTATGATGTTATTTATGTTATTTGTGTTACATTCCTCTGCGTGGTTGAAGAACCCCCGTAAACCTTGCCGTTTTGAAACTGAGCGAATCAGGCATCTTAGACAAGCTGAAAAACAAATGGTGGTACGATAAGGGCGAGTGTGGACCCAAGGACTCGGGAAGTAAGGTCAGTCTGGGACCATCACTGTTGTCTAATGCTCAGTGAGGTAGAAAGTCACCAGTATCTAGCGCATGCTCATCTGTAGGGAGATTTCAGATGTGCACCAAGATAGTTCCAGCATGCCCTGCTTCTCCACACTAAATGTCTAAATAGATACCTGTTTTCAGTAACATACTTAGTAACTGAGAGGAATGGAAGTGACTGGGCTTTTTGAAGGTGTCCCAAGTTTATTTAGCTGAGCGTACCATTGATTTATTTTTGCATGCCAAGCCAAGCAAGCCTGACTTTTGTGAAGCGAGAAATGCGACACATGTGGAGATAAGCTTAAACACAGCGAGAAGTTAAATCCTGTTTCGGAGAACTCGCAGTGTGTAATCGCACATTGAGTTAGCGATCCATTTGAGAGCTTAGCCAAAAAATTAAATTGAGAAACATCTCCTTTAATTACAAATTAATTGTTTAAATTGCTGTCAAAGCACTGATGCCTGTCAGAATTCGCCACAAAAACATCAGCTTTTTCAGATTAGCCTGCAAGCGAAAGGTTGATTGGGAGGATATGAATTGATTTGTCTGTATATTGTAAGTGTGTGTGTGTGTGAATGTGAATGTGTTTGGTAGCAAGTAGATTCGTAGACTAGCGCTCTGAATTGTGTGTGTGTGCATGTACGTACGTGCGCTCTGCTCCTGCCCCGTTAACTTCCTGTCTTCCTGTTCCTTTCCTTCCTCTCGCATCCAGGACAAGAGCTCACAGGCCCTCAGCCTCAGTAATGTGGCTGGGTCTTCTACATTCTGGTCGGGGGCCTGGGCCTGGCCATGCTGGTGGCCCTCATCGAGTTCTGCTACAAGTCCCGAAACGAAGCCAAGAGAATGAAGGTGGAACAGTCTGAACGTCGCCCCTCTTCCTCTCCTCTCCCCAGTCCTGTCCCCCTCCCCAGCCCCCATCCCTCACCAGGCCCCAGTCCCACCCACAGCACTCAGAGTTTAGCCACATATAGAGAGGGTTACAACGTCTACGCCACTGAAGGAGTAGAGATGTAGGAGGTCAGATGTACGTAGGTGCCCGGCAGTCGTAAGTGGAGTTCCTCTGTTTTCGCTGCCGTAGCTTGCCGTATGTGAGCCCGTGGTAAAGCTTCTTGTGTTTGTGACGTCCTTGTTCTGTCTCCTCCACGTGTGCTCCGAGTCGGAGACTTGCATTCACATATTTGTGCATGCTGAAGACTGAGGTATACCTGGACTGCACACGTTTGTAATCACACGCCAGTGCGGTAACCTCTCTTTATCGTGTAAAGAAGAATAGTTAAACAAGGCTTAAGACGATCATTTCACCATAGGCATAGTCTTGAAACCCCCAAGTTGTCAATTTCAAGTAATTTTTGTCTCCAAATGACTATGCCAGATGTATTTGAGATGCTTCATCGCTGAACTGTGTCATAATCTGGTGTTTTTCTATGTGCTTGCTGATAATGTGCACTCATTCAAATAATAATGCTCTGGCTTTTAAGTACGCACAGCTGACTCCCGTTCTCCATGTCCCCGCTTTGTCTTTTCTCTCCCGGCGCAGCTCACCTTCACCGAAGCCATGCGAAACAAGGCGCGCCTGTCCATCACGGGGAGCGTGGGCGAGAACGGGCGCGTCCTGACTCCCGACTGCCCGAAGGCAGTCCACTCCGGCCCGTCCCTGCGGCAGAGCTCCGGACTGGCTCTGGTGTCGTCCGACTTACCTTGAAAACCAAAAACGTTCAAGTGCCTTAAACTCCACAAAACCGCAAAACAGACATCAGAAAAACCGACCCTACAGCAATGACGCCACCAAGCTGAGCAATCGTGCTGACAAGGTAGATTTCGCAAGGATCTTCTCACACCCCGAGGTGCCACCGCAAGATACTATACTGTATGAAGGGTGGTTATCGCAAAGACTTCTGTGTTTCCGTCATGTACATTCAAAGAACTCGTGCTGCCTTTGAGGGTGAAGCAGGTGGGAAGACAGTGAACTCAGTGAACTCAACTGAATCTTGTTAGCCTGTTTGGCGAAGAAAATAAAAACGAGCTGCTCGTTCTAACACTCTGCCATAACCCTCGCCAAACCGAAACACCGCAACTCGACATCTTAACATAGTTAAAAATGGGCATTTGTTTGCCCAAGAGGGTATTATTAACATGGATATGGTATTAATGAATACTTATTAAATAAACTGTGAAGAAGAGTTCATATATATATATATATATATATATTCTATAAAATCATAACTAAAATAAATTATTTACATCGTTTTGTAAATAGAAGACTACGCTTGCTTTTTAACAAATTTGTAAATAGCCGATTCTGTAGTGGACAGAGTGTAATTCTCTTTTTAAACCATCTTTAGACAAAGGATTCATCGCAATAATGGTTAGAAAACATTCAAAAGATGATTTGATATATGTAGATGTACATGAACTTTTATGGATTTAATAACATGGGCATGTTATCAGTGCCAGTGACCTATGCGCCCATGATTCTCGGGAATGTGGCACACACTCTCAGTGCATCTCAGCCGCTGCTCTTTCCCAAGCCATGCCCTGCATAATCACTGTGCAGTCATAGACCATGGTACCCTCTAGACTGTTTTATTTTATTTCCACAGAAGCATATTTTATTTTTGATTTTATGTGATTACTGAAAAAAATTGAAATATTGAGAAGTATTTAAATGTTTGTCCATTCATTTTAGAGCAGACGTCTTTATGAATGATATAAAGAAATTCAATTGGACGAGAAACTAATCAAGCTCAATTGCGCAAATGTGTATAGAAATACAATAGAATAGAAAGTGTTATTTCTACTGACCGCCTCTGAAGACACTGTTTGTATCGTGAGAGCCATTGTCAGAGTTCAGCTTTGGCCTTTTTTATGAAAAACACTGTGTAACCTCATTCAGGCCTTTAGCATGTTCTCCAGAAACTGTAGCAATGGACATCTGGACGAAAGGACAGCACATGGACAATTTCAAAGCTCCAGGACACCATCGTGGAAAACGGATCAATCTTTCTCTGCCCAGTTCTGTTCAACTTGCATTTAATCTGAAAGTGCAATTTATGGCTCCTCCTGTTCCAACAACACTACATCTTGATAAAAACACATGTACTTTTACTCAAGCACACAATGTTTGTCTCTTGTTGTATTTCTCCCATTTTTCCTCTCTGCCTTCTACTCTCATTCTGTCTCAAACACACACACACACACAATGATCCTGATGCTTATTGAAGTTCAGTGTGTCTGGAGAGTGGCATTAGGTTTTTCCCCCATGGTTTCTAAAGCTGTGATGAAAGTGGTGTCCTTACTAGGTTAATATGTTAAAATTGTAAATATTTATTTTGATCATTTTTTAGTAAAATATCAATGGACATGAAATTGCACCTCTGTGTCTTTATTTGGTTTAATGTTATTTGAACTCCCAAGAACAAATTAGAGACTAGACTCCACAAGATCCAATCTAGACATATTAAAGCATTATTGTACTTGACGCAAGTACGTGAAAGCAGACGTGAGCACTTGGCCAGTGAACCTCCAGCACATGACTTTATTTAAGTAAAAAAATAAGATATTTGCAAGAATGTTGGTACTAAACAGTTTTGGTTATTGTATGGGGTGGGGGGATTCTCAAAATATATTTTATGTTCCACAGACTTGACATTTAACTAACTTGCTCAGCAAGATTCTCTTCAAACTTTACTGAAAATACAATGTAAAAATGACTATTTTACACTCAATATAGACAAGATCCATGTATATAAACTTGAAAATATAGTACAATTGTTGGTATCACACCATTGTATGACACATTGGTGATGTATGCTGTAAGTTGAGATGGGCTGGTATGTGTCTCAACAGTCACTCAAAATACCAGGGTCAAGAGAGTTAGATCCAGTGACACTGGGACATATGCATTTTGACAGGGAGAAAACAACAACTTTTATAGCAAAGTGCTTAATATAGTAATTGAGGCATTATAGGTAGTTTGCATCAATATCCACGCAGAGAGAATTCATTAAAAACTCAATATATGTGGTCGTGACTATGCATAACCAAAAAGATACTCAATTATTTTTCAGGGACAGAATCTAATACTTAGAAATGTTATTTAGATGCAAAGTATTGAACCGTGCAAGTGCTCTGAAGTTCACTTGTGTTTTGCAGAGCAGAGGGTAAAAAATGACCTCGTTAGGAGGAAAGACCACAAAGTACTGATTTTGATTTTAATAGTGTTATTTTCTTCCCTTACAGCAATCCACACAGAAAGGGCAAAGTAGTACATGATGGGAATACAAATAAATATTGCAGGGAAACAGCGTTGACTCTGAAAACCTAAATGCCCTCCTATAACAGATGTTGGCACATATGTTTGAACAGACAGTCATGCTAATGACCTTGAGGAGTATGTCATTTAGGACCATCTCAAATGTGCACCTCTTCACGATACTCATCAGTTTGTGCTATCTAGCGAGAGAAAATTTCCCATTCTCTAGATATTATCTTTAGATTCAGGATCGTAACATTGCTAATTTATTTATTGAAGTAGCCTATAGATGTACTAGGAGAAATTTAGCTGGCGATCACAGCAGATGCACGCAATGTTGACATTTTAACAACGAGCTAACATTACCAAACCCTCAAGGTCACGTAGGACAAACTGCACCTAAATGTGGAGCTAGCAGGCATCCAAACCGCGCTCTATTTTTTTAAGTGATGTACGCATACGTCCCTGCCTATGATTTGTGTGCGTTGCGGCCTCTATGACGTCAACAGTGAAAATGAGCATTTGGAACTACTTCTACCTGATCTGACGCTAACACGGATCTTTTTGTTGGTGTAACTCATACTACGTTAATTCTGTCATAATATTTTGACTTTAAAATAAATCAGTTAATGATGCCACGCGAAGCACATTTTTAATGTCACCTGAATGCATACTATAAACATTATTGCAATGCATAGTAGGGGTAGTATGGCATTTCACACACACAAACGATGTTCAGAAGAACATATGGACATATTTTTACCTACATTATGTATACTATGTATTCCAATTTTGGCAAATGTAGCTACTTCACTGCATCTGTGTATTCTGTGATTACAGAAAATTTGCATAATGTGTACAGTATGCAGAACATAGGCTACTTCAGCAAGCAGTGGGGTATTTTAGACATGGCTTTTAAAACATCTTTATTTAAATTAAATAAAGTTATAATGCATAGTGCTCCATTTATTGTTTATAGAAACTAGTATGCGGTATACCAATACACATTATAGTGAAGTAGTATTCTGTTCTAAACATATGCTCCAATGAAACCAGACGGTCGTTAATACAAAATGGAATGCAAATGGAATAAAATGGTGCAATCTTTTTTAAGAGGCTTTCATTCTGTTGGCAAGGCTTCGAAATTTTAATTTTTACAATTTTTTACTAGATGGTGCCATTTTTCCAGGTTTGGCCTATTAAATACTCGCTTTATTCTTGTTTTCTGCTTCGGCATATTATAGAGCCAATTTGATAAATTGTGCAACGATAATTTGTGTGGGTGTGTTGGTATGGATGCCTGAGTGTGGTTTGTATGTGTGTTATAAAAAATGTGTGTGTGTTTGTGTGCTTGTAATATTTGAGAAAGAAAAACTCAACTGCAAATCTAAAATCCAATTACTCTGTGCATCAGTGGAGTTTTGCTGGCACCCAGTGGGGAAAAACTGTTACTGCGCCCAAACAAAATCTTACCGAAAGCTCATTTTTTTTAGATATCATCCTCAAATTTGAAACACAACTTGTTTAGATTTATGGCTTTGAATTTATATCAGTTTTGGAGTTCAACATGTTTCATAAAATATATATTTTATATAAAATAATGATCATAATGTTCATAAATAATGTTCATAAACTTAAACCTGGTTTCACTTTTTACACTTAACTTCAGCAATAATCTGCCAAGGGTCCTTTTTTAAATGATACCAAACTTAAGTCTGTGCTCCCAAGCTTCAAATTTTTATGACAGTTTTTACACGGACATTTTTGTCCTCTATGTAGGCCTACCTATGTGTAACTTTTTTTAATTGATGCACAAGGGTTAATGCCTCTTGACACCTCTGTCATGAAATGTTTAGTATGCTAAACGCTGTCACTGGCCCGCTCCACTATCAGGCACATGTTGGGGAAACAGGAACTTGCATGTGACAGAGTGTGTCTGATGTCAGATTGGCTGTCATGTCGCATTAGACCTTGACTGTTATGAGTGGGCAAATAACAGTCCTGTCTAATACATAACCTGTGTTTATGAGAAGACTAAACACCTTTTGTCTTCACACAGGCATAATCTCAGGTAAGGGGCACTTTGCTTCGCAAGTTTGCATAATCAATGGTCATGCAACTAATAGCCTATATCAAAATTTGTATTCTACTGAAAAACATCTTAAACCGGCCTTAAACCTTGTTTGCTGGCCGTAGTTGGTTTAAAGGGATAGTTCACCCAAAAATGAAAATTCTGACATATAGTCGCCCTCAGGTTATTCCAAACCATAGGCCCTATGCTTTTCTTTTCTGCTGAATTTATAAATGGTGTTACAGTTTCGCGGGGATGCACATTAGGTATATGGGTAGTTCTACTCATCATTTAGACTTCCTTGGTTGAAGCACAACATTATTCGCTATAACCGCATTTCTTCACCAAACTTAAAGCCTTTCTGCGGATGAACGAGAGGCCTGACAGTGAATATGCTCGCAAAATCTTGAACGTTATTGCCCCCTGGCGATTCAAATCAGAATAACAGGTTCTTTTTGTTATTAATATAATATCCTTTATATATATATATATATATATATATATATATATATAATATATATATATATATATATATCATTTTTATATTTCAGTCTTCATTTCAGTTTTAGTAATTTTGTAATGGGTTTTGTCATGTGTATTACTATTATTATTTTTAAATAATTCTACAGGCCTATAACTTTAATTTATTTCCGTTTTAGTTTTTGATTTAATATTTATATTTTATTTCTTCATTTATATTTTATAATTTTGTCAAAAAAGTATGGATATTTTGCATTTTAATGCAAAATTTAATGCAAAATATGCATTAACGGCAATTTTAAAATGCATTTTAATGCAATATATGTAGTAGGTGATCCGGTTTTTTCTGTGAATACAGATAAAGCGCATCATGTGAACATTATATACACTGTATATATTTTAGTTTTTATTTGACAAATTTTTCTTTATTTTCCATTTTAGTTTTTCTGTTATGCGCTTTTGCCATTTTTATTTATTTAATTCATTGTATTTCTATATAGCTTTATAGCTTTATTTCAGTTTTAGTCATTTTACTACTTCAAATTATGTTTAATTTTGTTTAGTTGTTTTTTTTGGGGGGGGGGGGGGTTATGCATGTGAAAGAAAACACAAAAACTGAACAGATACATAAATATTCAGCCATGCATAATGAAGAGCTTTAATAATGTTTCAATGTTTTTCACCTCGAACGCTTTATGTACAGCAAGTGCTTTATCTGTAAAAGTGCTGCAATGGGAAATATATGACACTCTGTACACATTAAAAATCATGTGGAAACATAATTTACAATTAAAAAGAAGCTGCTTAACACCACCAGTAGCATAGACATTCATTGCAACGACTTTAAAATGAAGTGACATTCTGATAACACAATTATTTTGCAGGCAAAAACTAAATCATCATGCAAACCCTGTGACCGTCCATCGTGTTAATGGACAAACTTTAAAGAGAAACATGCATTTGTGATGTGACACAACTGTAAAAAGTTAAAGGAATGCAGAAGAGGAAAAATAAAAGCCTGGAATACTCACACTTATACATGAATTATTCTAATGAGTGTCTTGGTAACACAATAGAGGCACGACATGTGCAAAAGAAAACAAGACTGTTCCACTAACTGTTCTAAACTTCACTTATTGCTTTGGTGCTAGAACAGAAAAATGGAACATTCCACATTTTTTACATCAACACTAATACATTTGTAAAACAATCATGTGCTCTGCATGAGAACATTCACAAAACACACATTATCCTACCATATTTGGCAAGTAAATATTCGATTTTAAGCTTTGCTTCTTGGCAACATATAGAAGGCTATGTAAGTATTTGATAGAAGAATTCAGAATATGACATGATGATAAAGGTTATGAACTTATGATTATCTGTTAATGCAGCAACCAGAAATCATTTCCGTTTAATGGATTATTCCGAGTTCAGTGCAAGTTAGTTAATTGACAGCATCTGTTGATTACCACAAAAAATAATGTTGAGACTTTTTTTTTTATTGAAGCTAACAATATTATAAAAGCACTTAAATCTATTCTTTTGTTAAAATGTATTTTCTGAGTTGTCAAGCTATTTAAATCATTGTATTAACAGATGTTCTAAAATTCAGAAATAACTTACACAGAAAAGAATAGTAAGTGTTTTTTTTACACTAAAATCATGTTAACGTGTATATTGTTTACATCTTATGGCTACACTATTGAAACTGATTATTTTAGTGTTTACAAATTGGCCCCATTCACTTCCATTGTAAGGGGCCGCTCACACAGAACGTGTTTTTCCATTCCAATGCGCTACTTTTCCATTGTCTTTCAATTTAAAAACACGCTAGACGGACATCTTTAACTGTTGCGCTCACATCTCGCGTCTTTTGCAATATCTCGCATGACACGGCATTCTAAAACCTTTTTTCCATTCCACTGTCTCGCGTTTTTAACAGCAAAAACTGTGTGAACTGGCACTAAGTGCCTCACTGTAAACCAGATTTAACTTTTTTAAAGAAAAGCAGAGACACGTTAATACTATTTTGTGGTAATCAACATTATACCATAAGTGTGTGCTGTTGTTTGAGCTGAATTTGTACTGAACCTTGAATATTCCTTTAACAGATTCACAATAAGTAAAGAAAGGTTCTCCGTCATTTAACAGCTGAAAAAGTATATGATACTGTATCCAAAAAAGGGCCACCTGTTTCTAAGTGTGCCTGGTACCAGTGCAGTCTTCTGCGGTGGATGTGGGTAGAAACTCTTGCATGCCTGAAGCTCACTGTCTTACCTTATATGTACCAACAGCTCGACCTACTGGTGGATAGGGAGCCCTGTCCAATCGGGAGAGATCTCCCTCCGATCCACATTCAGATGCTGATCAAGACTTCAGCATACAGTAGCTGTAAATATCACAATCATTGTGAAAGCTAAGGAGGTGCACTGTTGCCATGCGCACATACAATCAACATGGTCTTCAGCAGTGCTGGTGATCTTCAGTTGCTTCTGGTTAGATGGGCTGAAGGAGACATTGGTGAGAGAATGTGTGAGAAGAAGACCAGCTAAGCAGTTGGCAGTAATGAGACATGGACTTTAAGGATGAGAAGGTGAAGTGTCACAAGAGTTGAGATGAATGAGAAGCTACAGGTTGACCAGGTGAAGGTCCGAGGCCGTGAAGTGAGGACACAGTGCCATGTCGGGGTTCTTCAGCTGCTTCAGGACGCGCTTGTAGAACTTGGTGCGCACGCGATTGAACTCCATGATGTCACACGGGTCTTCCTCGATCCAGAACTTGTGGAACTCCTGCATCAGATAACCTAAGAAAAACAAGAAATGATAAATATACGGGGTTTTTTATATATAAATAAATCAAATGTGAATTCATGTGCCAGTTATACCTACACTTAATGTTTTCAATGTAAACAAATAAAAGAAACCAAATATAATTTTATTTTAGTATTTTTATAGAAATATGTAATTAATGTTTATTTTAAAAAGTATAAAAGTTAAGCATTTTTACAATTATTCCAAAATAATAGCTAAAGGCAGTAACAATTTTATTTGTGAACTGATGTTCAGCTGTTCTTTTAATAGTCAAATTATTTTTGGATCATTTAATAGTCAACTTATATTTGGATCATCAGTCATGCTCTGTAAACACTGGTCACATATAAGATGTACCTTTAATTTCACTAAGCTGATTGCTCACTAAAACTCCCAGAGTCATCATGTTTTCAGGCCATTTCAAGATTTTTGATGTGACATAAAGCGGTGATATCTGACTGAGTTGTTTACTGACTTTTTACTTACTCTTCCCATCAATGCCATGATTTGTTCATTCAGACTGATTCGTGAACGCGCACGAAAACAAGAGGCGGGATTTATCCCACAAACCAATCATATCCAATCATAGCTCAATGGAGCATTGCCTACTCTCACATGACTTTCCCTCATTCCTTCTCAATTACCCCCCACTAAACCCACCGCACGCTTTAGGTGGGTCTGTTAAAACTCAATGGGCTCAGGGGAGGCAAGAGAGACACGAACTCCAGCTGTAACTGTAACTTTACCTACTAATGTCACTGTTGGACAGTGTTACTTTAGAAAAACGAGTGATTTATACCCTATTTAATGTCAATTTTGCTTTTATAATTATTTTATATAGAATTTAATAATAGTATAATTTAATGACCATAAAGTATGTATATAATTTAAAATGTATATTTAATTTTACTACAACGAGAACAATGGCAACATTATGATAACACTCACAGAAGGTCTGTTGGAAGTTCACTAGACTTGGCATCTCTGGTGCCACATTGTACAGATGAGTCTTCAGAGCCCCGCTCACTAGCAGGGAATATGCCAGGTCTGTGATGTTTATGCCAACTATGGCAAAGGAGTATCTGCACCACAAAAGATTTGGGTCAGCACAAAACACAATGTAGAACAAATCCTTGTTTAGTTTAAATACACATTATAAAATGTTAAGACGCTGCCAGTGTTTGCCTGTGTGATTACTTCTGTTTCTGTATGCACATGTCAGCTGCACAGTGATTTAACCGGCTCCATGCTACACATCAGAGCTAATGCATCCTGAAATCCTCAAACAAAGCATCAGTGTAGTTGCCACACAAGCAGGGTTCAGGGACTCAACTACTAATAACTACTGCACACACAGCAGAATTATTTTTAACATTTACAGATGTAAGAACTGGTGTTCATGTTAGGCAGCACCACTCTACAAATGAATGTAGTGAAAATAAAATAAATATTTTATTAATGGTTTAATAATTTTTTTTTATTATTTTTTTATTTTGCTAGTGTTGTGGATGCTTTCCCGGGTGTTGCTATGTGGTTGCAAATGTGTTCAGAGAGCTTTTAGGATTTTGCTGTGAGGTTGCAAACGTAATTTGGTTGCTTACTGACCCAAATGAAAACACAAAGTTTATGTTTTAGTACCTTAAATTTGTATGAAATAGTCTGCAATATTCTGAACTCACCCAATCGCTTTGTCAAATTTGTTCTTGTCCCACTCAGCTTTGCTCATCTTGCTGTGTGAAGAACCAAAATGTTAGTGTCCACTCAATCCTGTGCTAATAGTCTTTAAACAGCTAATATAATGCAGTCAACTACATCAACCATGACAATTACACATGTGAGAAGACTGGAGAAAAGAGAAAGCATTAACAGCTACTAACCAACGTTACAATGAAGCATAATGCCTTGTGTTTAGAGTGAGGTGAGGTAAGGCGTTTTGAGATTAAAACAACAACAAAATACAGCCATTAGTATGAGGCAAAATGATCAAATGAATTTCTTACTGAGAGAGAAAAAATTGAGTACCTGGCTTCCTCTTTGGAAAGGTTCCTGCGTATGACAGTGATGGGAATGAAAAAGAAGCAGGAACAGAAAAAAGGAATGTGTGGGTGCATGATGTGCATGATGGTGAAGGAGCATGCTGAAGGTTTGATTGATTACACAGCATGAAAAAACATCACTTGTTAACATAAACACAGTATGCACACACAGTAAAAAGCAATACACTGATAAGAGGGTTCTGGGGAACTACACCCTAACTGACATCCTGTGGCAAGATCCTGATGTTGTGTGTTTGCTCGTGTGCATTTAAAGCTTAAATGTGTCTTAAAGCCCATCTATCATATTTAGGGTGCTTTTTTGGATATAACAATGTACCATAACTAAGTAAATACAGTAGAGTGTACATAGGAACCACTCAAGAGGACTATTTGAGGAATCTGACCTGTGTTTGGGCTGCAAGGAGTCATGGAGAACTTGGAGAGCAGAGGCTTTATCATTCTCTGCAAAATATCTGCAAATAAAAGAGGGAAAATCAGCCATTGAATTGTTCTGTTCGAAAAACCTAGTGAGCTACCTATATAGTGTTCCAAAATATAGGCAACTTTATTATGCTAAGATGCCCACTAAGATACCTTGTTAAAAAAATCTAAGACAGCAAATGAAATATTGATCATACTGTAAAATGATTTAAATCTATAATACAAAGTAGTGAGAAAAACTAGTTGAGTGTAGTTAAAAATATAGATGTTTTAGCTTAGCAACCTGTTAGCATCAAAATCTATTGCTAGCTGATAAAATCTAGTTCAAAATACAAAGTGTACAATCTAGTACAAAATCTAGTGTCATTCAAAAACATATTTTACTCAATGTTTTGTTATGCATTTAATGTTTATTAGAGTATGGGGTTGTTAGCTTAGCAACATGCTAATGGCAAAATATATTGCTATATGATAAAAACTTGTTCTGTGTCATTCAAAAACGTATTTTTACTCAATGTAGGCTATGTTGTTTATTGGAGTATATCGGGATGTTAGCTAAGCAACATGTTGACGTCAAAATGTATTGCAAACTGATAAAAACTAGTTCAGTGTCATTCAAAAACTTACCGTATTTTAGTCAATGTATGTTATGTATTTAATGTTTATCAGAGTATGGTGTTAGCTTAGCAATGCTAATGGCAAAATCTATTGCTATTTTAGTTGTGAATGCCTATGCAGAGCATTACAAATTGGTCTTTTATGAGGTAACAAGGTGGTTATGATGCGGTTTTAAAAGGTAACTGCCTATTTAGTTAGTAGACAGCAAGGCTCACTATGTTTTGGAACAGGGTTAATATCTGGTATGATCTAAATAACTACATTTCACTTAAGCACATATGTTTAAAGTAGTATAAAGATCTAATGTGCTGATTTCACCTCAGCAGATTCTACCAGGCTACTCACAGTAGGTTGTGCAAGCCCAAGAGACCCATGCCCCTGAAATCAGTCTTGGGGTCGTTTCCTTGGAAACCAATCTCACACCATTGCTTGGAGATGCGTCCAGAGAGAGGAGAATCAGGACGGAGTTCCTTCCACAGCTGATGAGAAAAAATATGTTTGAGAAAGGTGTCACTATTAAAGACTATTACATTATAGATGTTAAATTTGTAGCTATTTAAGTTCTGTTAAATTCTGAATTATAATTGCCTGGCTATAACATCTCAGTCATTCCAAAGTACTGGCAACCACTAATACCTTCATGAGCATCTCCTCATGTGCTGAGTTTTCACAGTCGTACGGCTCTCTACGCAGCTTCTCCACCTCCACTACTAGGTTTCGGTAACCCGCAATCTGGAGGAGGCAAGCTTGGAGAGAGATGCCAAGCCTGGAAGAAGTCAAGAAATACAGTATATGTGTTCAAAAAGTAAGAACTTAGTAGATGAATACACTATCAGCAAATGACGGGGTCCTTACTGTGGGTTAGTGTCGAGGTTGATCTTTTTCAGGGACATAATATCATCGATAGTTTTCTCAACAGAATCTGGGTGAACGCTGATGGCAGACTGCAAAAGCTAATTGAAAGGAAGATTATTCAGTTATTAGCTATTACACAAAAAATGGCATAATATGTTAAAAATTGTGCAGCCTTGTAGTTTGAGACAGGCTTATAAACCCTGTTGATATTGTTAACTAAACTAAGTAATAAAAAATAATTTACATTAATTGAAATGAAGCTGAAATTAATATAAACTAGTGCAAAGTGCCCGCGCAAAATCAGTTTTTATGTGTGTTTTTAGTAATTGTTGGTTTGGTGTGTTTGAGAGCTTATTGTTACAAAATAAACAGCAAAAGTTGTTTATACAACATTTGTATTCGTGCATGGTAGAAAGCAAATACTGATACTGACATACCATAAATATGGAAAATTGAACTATAACTAACTACTGACAACTAACTACTTCTGAATAACTACAATATTCAGAAGTAAACAGTGTAGCTGACTTAATGTTTAGCTGACAGAATGTTTATTTTTAAACCACAATTTTTAAACCACAACCCTCTCTAATGTCAGAATGTTTATTTTTATACCACAACCTTCTGAGTGCTTCCTTTACAGGTATATTTAATGATATCTATTGCATTTCTCATCCAAACAACGCCAAACTTGGCACTGCACTTACTCGTGCCTGTAGCAAGACACTTGGCAAGTTTGAAATTAATAGGACTAACGGTTCGAGAGATATGCGAATAACAGACAGACAGACAGACGTTCCTGTAATTTATAGATAGCTTATTAAATGTTACAAAAAAAAAAAATATATATATATATATATATATATATATATATATATATATATACATATATATATATATATACATACATACTATATATTATACGTGTGTGTGTACTGTATATTTTTTTTTAATCGCGATTAATCGATTTGACAGTTTGTATGTGCAAAATCAGTTTTTGTGTGTGTTTTTAGTAATTGTTGGTTTGGTGTGTTTGAGTGCTCATTGTTACAATTACACAGCAAAAGTTCAGTGACATTTTTATTTGTGCATGGTAGAAAGCAAATACTGATAGTGATACTGACATAATGAATGAATGAATGAGGCATTTATATAGACACAATTAATTATATAATGACACAAAAAATATGGAAAATTGAACTACATAACTTACATACTGACAACTAACTACTTCTGAATAACTTCAATATTCAGAAGTAAAAAGTGTAGCTGACTGAATGTTTATTTTTAAACCACAATTTTTAAACCACAACCTTCTCTAATGTCAGAATGTTTATTTTTAAACCACCATCTTTTGAGTGCTTCTTTTACAGGTATATTTAACAATATCTTTTGCATTTCTCATCCAAACAACACCAAACTTGGCACTGCACTTACTCGTGCCTGTAGCACGACACCTGGCAAATTTGAAATTAATAGGACTAACGGTTCGAGAGATATGCGAATGACAGACAGACAGACAGACGTTCCTGTAATTTATAGATAGATTATTAAATGTTACAAAAAAAATAGATACAATATATAAAATATTTGTACTTCATAAACCAACAACCTCATGACTCACCTCATGTTTAGAACATTTGAGTGAGGATTCTGTGAAATGAAAGGAAACATATAATATAAAAAATGTCCCCACATACATCCAGGATGGCCAATACAGAATGATATAGTGTATTTTACTGATGTACCACTAAATATTATTTAGTACTGAAAGTATTTACCGATCTTGAGCGTCCTTCGAGCACCAGGTTTGTTATTGTAACAGATGCGTTGAAGCTCACATCGTCCTGTCACCTTCCTGATGACAAACTTCAGGCCCCGCCACAAACACTTACAGTAAAGGAACACCAGCAACTGGGTCAGTACCCTAGAAGATTCAAAGAAATAAAGAGGCCTGAATAAAGCGACACAAGTCCAAAACTGATAGGCCTAATACACTTGCGTATTCTGTCCCAGAATAAAGCGTACACTCTGGGGTATTTTGAAAGCTCATTATATTCGAGTACAATAAACCTGAACTGCATAACCTTTAGATGTGTGTTTCCCATGAACACTCCTCGAGCTATTCAAAGAGAAATGCACATTATTTTTCTCTTGTCTACAAAAGCTAGGCCTAATTTTCTTTGTAAAAAGCACATCTTTGTTTTGAGAGAGATGTGGGCCATGATGATGAAATGGGTCACAGTTCTGCAAAGATGTGTGTGATGAAAGTGAAATATAATTGTGAAAGTCTAACTACTATGCATCTGTTTTTGAATCAATGCATGGTTGAATTCATCCATTCATATTTTTTTTACTAATCTAGTTAGGTTAGGTCTATTTTACTACAGAAAAACACACTGGACTAGGAATAAACCTGTTTGAGTCCGGTTGCTGAGAGTTACTGCTCACAGGATAAACTCGCCTCCCCATCGGCATGCAATGAATTCACAGTCAAGCCTGCGTTTTGTAAAAAAGGTGTTATTGTGAAAACTGTTGAACAGAAGTGACGTGTCTTGAAGGTAATAAGCAGGAGTCTGGTCTCTACCTCTAAAGGTCTAGGCGAAATACAAAACTACATTCACAGGGAGCAACTGGGTTTAATGTCTGTCAACATCATTTATTGTAAACAATATAATTAAGAAAAGTGGCTGATAAGAAAGCACTTAAAACTGAAAGCCAGAGGACAACTCACCAAGGGATGGTTAATTAAAAGGTATTTATCAGTCATTTACATTTTAAGAGCTATTGCTGACAAAGAATGTTAGTATGAAAAGGCCTCTTACTGTGTGTGTGTGTGGGGGGGGGGATATTTGATCTTTATGATATAATATGTATAAATTCCACATATATGACATAAATAATTGGGCCATAAGCAATAGTGCATGCAATATAAATGTATTATTATAATCTGATAAGAATAATTAATAATTTAATTTCTATTTTTGTTTCCACATCCATGACATAATTGGGCCATACAACTATGCATATACAATATGAAGTCTGTCGATGGATTTAATCATGTGATTTTTTTAATGGAAAATGAAAGTAATGATGACATTTCAGCTTCAAAGCAATAATAAGCTTGTCACTATTAAGCAGTAAGACGTAGGCTACTTACCTTAGAAAATGCTTCATCGTGATTGTCTGCTTGGCTACAACTGTATAACTCACATTCGCGGATGGTCTGACCGCCTGCACGAAACACAATTCAAAATAAATACTACAATGTATCTTTATTTAATTGTTGTATTGCATTAAACGTGGATACAAATAGCAATAATGTCTTAAGGTCGTCAGTGTGGCGTTAGGCGGATTAAGCCGTTGCCGTGGGTAACTGCTCCTACAACCAACGTATATAGGTTATACATAATCAACTTTCACATAATGTCTGATGCGTTATTTCATCATACATGACTCGTTTATAATAAAGTCAAATATCACAGGTTATATAACACCAAATGGATTCATTTACCGTCGAGCCTAGCTCTTTAATTTTGCATTAGGTGTTATTCTGCTGTTCTCTATTCTGCACACATGGTCGTGTGAAAACTGAGTTTCAAATAATAGATCTGAGTATCTTATAAAAAATAAATAAATGGCAGGAACATACGTTTCGAGATGTCTCTGGGAATGGGAATATGCCTGTCCTCCTCTCTCTGCAAGGCAGGTACCTGTTATTCCTCCATGATGAGCATGTGAATGAGGGAGGGCGGGCGCTTCAGAGCATCGCAATGCAGCGCTGTGCCGGAAAGAACCCAGCAGACCCAGCTGTCACTCGAAGTCTTGAATACTTGAAAGTATTATAGATTTAGCTTTTTCCATCATTTAGAATTGAATAGTATGATCTTGCTCTCCTTGAACCAGGGTTTGGGATATTCCTCATTCAACTTTAAATTGCCATTTTATTTTAACATACATTTCTTGAACCTTTCGGAATCACAAAATAATTTTAATATATCAATACCTAGTTTCTGTTAATAAAAAGATTATAAACAAGCAGCTTTGTCATAATTCCAGTAGAAATACCAATATTATCTTACCAACAATAACCTTCTACTTTAGGGGTCCTTCAAATATTCAGACAACAAAAGAAAAAGAAAAAAAGCCGAGAACCACTGCTCCAGCTGGTCCACCAATATACAAACCTATATTTTTTTTGGTAAAACTTTACAATATGATTCCAGTTGTGACAATGAAAAATAACTCTATAAAGATTTTTGTACTTACAAAAATTCTATCCGTTCATTATTTAATGAGCTAATATGAACTGTTATTTTTTTTAATTAAATGACATTAGTAAAGATAAATAGCCTAATGTAACAAAGTGCTAATTAATGTTAATGCACTGACTACCAATAACTAATAACACTTTTTTATTTTATTTACTGTATATTCATGCAATTTTTTAACTATTACTAACTTTCGAAGGCAGTCCCTGGGTTGCCTGAGAGTCTGGTGAATCATCCAGGAGTCTGAAAACATCCGTTTTATAAATCAAAAACGTCATGTAAAGCCAACTTAGTATATTTGACAAACACCACTATTCCTGATTAACTATGAAACATAAAACCACTTTAATGGTCATAAATAATAACTCCAAATGTGCATAAGATACATAAAAACATGTTCAATACTAATAATAAATACAAACAAGTTGAAAATTAAAAGTTTTTCATCTAGTTTCATAACTTTTTGTAGCGAAAGTAAAAAAAGTATTAAATACATTGAATACAAAGATAAAGAATGTTAATACAAGTAATAATACTGGAAGGTAGGACTGTACAAATCATAGTACATTCTTTTCTGAAATATTTTTTTCCTGTTCTAATGTACCATCAGAACTTCCAAATCTCAGCAGATTTAAATAACATTTATATGAAAATTGATGTATATAAAGATACAGACTAAGGCACACTGAAGTGGACTTAAAATCCTTTAAGAAAAACCTAATTAAACTGCCTTTGGCAAAAAAAAATCTGTGAAATCCATTACTGTACATTTTAGAGCTTTATGTCAGGGAATAGTGCCCATTGCAATGTGCTTTGTGATTGGACACTATTCTATCCAGATCATGCCCTTCCTTCTGCAGCCGATCTACGGCTCCCTCTCGTTGGACATCAGCAGATGAAGCAAGATGATACACCTCGTCAGTAGTGGCATACAACTGATCGCCAGTGTAGGTCGGTACGACGTTGAACATGATGAAACCAAGCGTGATCACCACAAAAGACACGATATACAGGCCTGTGAACTGTGAAGGAGGAACACTCAGTGCAAACACTCAAAATGTCAACAACACCCATGGCCAATTATTTCAGCATGAGGACTGAGACAAAGATATTGGAAAATGTTTTAATCTTGGCACTTTTGATTTTCTGAAAAGGTGTTTCTTTCTACTGACCTTGTAGTGAAAAAGGAAAATGCCACAGAAGAGGCTGAAGAGGTCAGCAGTCAGCAGCGAGAGGTTTACAGCAGTGGCGCTGGTCATCTTCACTACGACAGGCATGAAACTGTACAGCCCATACATGCACAGAGTATACGCAAGAAAGAGCAGGCCTACAGAATACAAATATTTAGTTATCTAATAACTAGATAACATTATCTTCAAGCCAAGGTCAATAAAAAAAATAAATTACACTTAGTTACGCACATATTCTCCAGTTCCAGTTGATGACAGGTATAGCTTTGTATTCAAGTATAGCCCTTTAAAATAAAAAGCACAGTTCACCTAAAAAGAACTAGGGATAATTTACAATAATGTTTAAAAGTTTGGGGTCAGTAAGATTTTCGGTCAACAAAAATGTTTTTGAGAAAATTCACACTTTAAAATAACGGTTTTCTATTATTAGAAATTTTAAAATGAAATGTATTCCCATGATAGCAAAGCTGAATTTTCAGCATCATTACTCCAGTCCTCAGTGTAACATGATCCTTCAAAAATCATTCTAATATGTTGCTTTGGACCTCAAGAATCATTTCTTACTATTATCAATGTTTTCTTTAGATTATCATCAACAATTGCTGCTGCTTAAAATTCTTGTGGAAACACTAAAATGTAACATTTGCTAAATGCCAGCCTATGGTCTTCATTGGCAGCGTGGAAACAAGATCTACTTTGACGGTAAGAGTTTGGTTTGTGTTGTAGACATGCAGAGAAAACGCCTTTTTCAATGCTGCATATCCAATGATGAGGACTTGCGCTGGAATTGATACCGGAAACCAACGCCATCGGTCACATCACGATGCATCAAGCACAGAGGAAAGCCTCCGGAGCTGAAACTCAAATATGGTAATAGGCTTTTGTTCCTGGCACATGCTGTAAGCAGTAGACCAATCAGTGCAGAATAGGCTCAGTTTTCAGACTCTTTGAGAAATGAGGTGATGTGCAATGTACATTATGATTTTTTTTTTACCTTGGTTGCATGTAAATCTTTTACCTTGGGTGCAAAACTAAATTAGGAACCTTAAAAATAATGTAATAGGGTCACTTTAATAAGAACAGCATTTAGTTGTCATATAAATCTTTTATAACATTATAAGATGTCCTATAGTCAATCTTACTGACCCCAAACTTTTGCACGGTAGTGTACATATTGCTTCTTTTTCAAAAGAGAGGACTTCTCATGATGCAGCAATTCACTCTGAAAATGAGGAGGACGACATAAAACTTACATCTGCACACCACTGATGAGGGTCCCAAAGAGCCCTATCATGCCCAAGAACTCCACCCTGCTCAGGTTTTTCACAGTGTATTCCTGACAGACGTTTGACACTGCATACAGAGCAGCACTGATCAACACTAGTCCATCCCCCAATAACACATGACTACCTGCAGTGACAGAAACACAGAAAAAGCACAAGAAAGAGAGACACAGATCAACTATTTTGGTGCAAGATTTCAAGCAACAGAAACTAGTCCATGATAAATTCTTTATGCAGCATATTCACTTAGCAGGGCTCCAGACTAACTTTTTTCACTAGGAGCACGCGCACCCCCAACTGAAATTTTTAGGGGCACAAACAGAAAATTTAGGAGCACACACTGTAAAACAACATACTAACCAAATATTCAGATTTCAACTAATTTCCAGTATATTACTATTATTATACTTGTAAATACTTATAACTACTTTGATAATAGATGCAGAAATTGCAATGCCTTTGCAGTGGCCTTTTCGCCACACAAACTTCTCACTCTGAATCATCTTCCAACTGTGACACTGTACTAGGGCTGCAACGTTTCAAATAGCTCACGGTTCAGTTTGCATCACGGTTTTAGGTTCACGGATTAGGTATGTGGTATGTTCAGGGGAAAAAAGACTGCTGTCAAATAAAATAAAGAAACAAATAATCTAACAACAAGCCAAAGCACAAATAAATACAATAGAGCAAAGATACTAATAAAATAAACTATGACTTTATGCTTTTCAGGTAGGTCTAACATTAGTTTTCAGGTACAGAAGTTGAATAAAAATAATCAAATGTAAAATAACATTGCATATTTGACTGTATAAATTAAAGAATAATCCTTATTAAAGTTACAAAAGCTATTCAATTCAGAGCTGATTCAGTTCACTTAAGGCATAACAGAAACAGACTGTCTGCTAGGATACTCATCAAGACGGACATGTTTACTTTTTGATGTGAATTTGTCCATTCAAGTGCGAAACTTGAAAAGAACTCAATATATGCGTGCTGTCATACATCTATGGCTGTCTGAGATGAGTAGCCTACACATACACACGCGATCGCGTGCGCGCGCAGCACACACACACACAAATCTTCTAGATGCGAGTTCTCTTTCGCGTCTTGCTCTTGCAAAGCTTAAATGAGTTTAGTTTAAATACCGATGGTAACGTCTGCAGTTCAGGTCTCGCCTGCGCTCGCGCGCTATCAACTCCCGGGTGATGACGGCGTAAATGACAGGTCATGTTCGAGCATTTGGCACTCACGTGAACAGTGTTTAGTCATTTTGTTCATGTTTTTTTTGATTATCGCTGTTGTAATGTATTATTTTGGAAGCCAGCAAGTGAATTTAACTGGCACACTAGCCGCAGGTCGGAGAATAGTTTGTTTGCGTGCTCGTTGCTCAGACCCACATGTTGTGATATTTGTCTCCGTCTCCTTCCCACAGACGTTTAAAACAAACGCGCGCTCAAATATCTCTAGAACCCTCCCTCCACACATTAGCCACTTACACTTGCATCCTATTCTTCTCACACTAATTGGTACACGTTCCGGATTCATTGATAAGCCTCTTCCACGTTTAACGTGTAAAAAAAAAAAGGGGGACAAATTTACTGGTCGCACATGTGCGACTGGATGTAAAATTCAGTCGCACACTCTCAAATTTTGGTCGCATTTTGGTCGCAAATTAGTCTGGAGCCCTGCTTAGTTATTCTCATTTCATATAATCTTATTTTTAGTAACAGTAGTAATTAAAGCAGTCAAGATGATTCCCCCCCCCCATAAATTACAGTACTTACTTGAGCCTTGGTCTCTCCCCGCCAACAGATCTGCTCCTACCATCGCCCCAACCCCAAACAAGCACACGGACACAGCAAAAAAATGCAATGGTCTGTAGCGAGTCTTCAAGAAGATCCACGAGAGCACCATCAGAACTGGGATAACAAAACAGTCCAGCAGCTACAACACAAAAGGTATTATATTATGACACAAACACTCCAAAGAATGTGAGTGTGTGTGTGTGTGTGATGTATTCTTACCTGTATACTTGTAAGCGTAGTGAACTGGTATGCCTTTACAACAGTGTAGTTGGCTTGCACATCAGTAAAAGCCATCAGAAAATACTTCCACCATTTTGTTTTTAGAATTTGAACAATATTACTTTCACCTAAATTATGGGGGGGAGAAAAGGATTAATCCAAGCTGTGAACTGAAAATAATAATATATACACACACAACACACATCTTCTGTACTAACTTGCATTGCTGGAGGAAAACTACATGAGGGTTTTATGAAGTGCATTTTAACTTTGGATGTTGAGAGGACTCAAATAATTTAAAGACTTTTATGCTGCCTTCACATGCTATCAGAAACGTCCTACTTCTGAAGTTGTGATTACGAACTAGTCACATTCAAGAGCTTTGTTGTTGATGGAGTCATGGAGGGCACCGGGTTTATTCTTCGGTTATTCTTTTTTATTGGAAAAATCTTATTAACTCCTTCCCTGCCGTTTTATTCTAGCTTCATAGATTTTTTTTTATCAACACTTTAAATATTCACCATGCTATCTATATCATAGACTGTAAAAAAAGATGGACGACGCCCCTTCGATCTTTTCCATTGGAGGGAACTGAAGCCGCCAGAGTCCCGATATGGCGCTGACATATTGGAACTTGAGTCTGCGCAGTTGCGTTTTCGGGACCAGACCTGCGCAGTCGTGAGCAGGAAGTAAAGCCGCGAAATCAAGGCCCCGCCCCCACTCGCGTTGAATCAATCGCAAGCACACGCCCTGCACTTTCTTAAGTGGCCTCTGTCTGCTCCGTTCCTCTCCAATGATGTCTGCTGATTGTAGTACCTCGTTAAAATAAGGTAAATACAACTACTAACCACATAGTAAACATTATGAAAAAAAGTCCGTTGGTGCTTCAGTGACTACTTCGCACAGAGAACCTGTCAATCATGATGTCATAGCACCGTTTTTATAGCATCAAATAACTAACTAAAAACTAACTTATTTTAAAAACAAACATGAGAAATTACATCAACGTGATAGAAACTACAGTAAATGACAGAAACTATCTTTAGAAAAAAGATATGTGAAGTGTAATTTAATTATTTAGTTGGTCTCACGTCCCATTGAATAACATGGGGAGGCGGGGCTCATGAGCTATACCAAAGTCCTTTTAGGCAAGTCCTGTCGCGTGATTTTTTTTCCCAAACCACTTCAGCGGAAATCCCGCCCTGCAGCTGATTCTAAAGTTTTCATTGGTCATGTCAATCACTGTACAGATTGCCTATACCCAACCCTGATCCCTAAACCTACCCGTCACTGTAACCTAAACCAATGAAATCGGTTGCAGGGCGGGATTTCCGCTGAAGTGGTTTGGGAAAAAAAATCACGCAGTCCTGTCACTCGGCCGCCATCTTGGCAACGCCTCCGGGCAGCTATTTCTGAATAACAAGACCAGGCTCCTATCTAAATGAATGGGCAGAGAGTCAGAACTGCAGTTTCACTGGTCACCAGGACATAAAAACTGCATGTATAGAAACAGCAGTAAAATATGATAAAAATCGCTGAAAAAGTTGGACAACTTTGCCCCAAAATAAGGTTTAAAACGCCTTTTCCCCCCAAAGGTTATACTTTTACTGCGCATGCGCAAGAGTTCACACACCAACACGCAGGTCTCTCGCTCTCTCCCTCTTCCGTACGGTGCGCGCGCTACACGGTTTGAAGCACACTCGCTCTAGATTCGGGGAGATTTTAACTAATTTGCGGGCATCAGGGAGCCGCTGTCAATATGCAGGAGACTTGGGATGTCTGATATTTACACAACTCACACATACAGTACATTTCAAATCTGCCGCCTTTTCAAACAGTAACGTATTCTCCGCTGTCGCAAACCTCAACTGTGCGCATGCGTCAGAGGAACCAGACGATAGGCTGAAATGTTTCCCGGCTTGACTGTTAAAAGCAGACGATTGGCTGTCAAGCGGGAGGGGCGGGACATGTGCATACAACCGCCATCTTTGGCGTTACAGGTTTTCCCTATATAGTTTAGTGATCGACCGATATATCGGCCGGCCGATATATCGGGCCGATATTTGCGGCTTTTACGTGTATCGGAAGCGGCCGATACGCGCCTGCTGCGTTCGCCGATAGTTTTTTCCCGGCAATATTTATAGACAGGCATCCACAGGCAGCTCTGTGCTGCTGGAGACGCTGCAGTTCACGTGCAGCCCTGCACTGCCCCTCCCCCACTAGCAGAGTGCAACATGCCCTTCAAGATAATGGTAACTTTTAAACTTTTCAAGCATCTTTTAACTGTTTGACTGCTGAAATATTGCCAAACAATTTGAAAATGGAAACCCGTTGCTCTATAACTGTTATGTGCTTGCAACTATATAGCTAAGCAAGTTTGTGGGTCCAAATGGAAAACGCGAATGCCTCGTCTATAAAACTGCTTGCTTGCCATTGTATTTTGGGAGCTGCAAATAGCTAAGGTGTAGGCTATCCGTTCAGTATGCATTAGGGCTGTCAATGAATATTCTAAATACGAATATATATTCGAATAGTTAAAAAAAAAAACTGAATTTTGAAGGTGAAAATTAATATTCGATTGTGGAAAAACACGCCCGCGGTAGCAGACTAACAGCTCGCTCTGAGCGCTCAATGTCTGTTCTATGTACTATGAAACTTCTTTCGCCTCCGTCTTTGTTTCAATCACTGAATGAAGCCTGCTATATTTGGGACCGTAAATTTGCAACCTTAAATTGCTTGCACAAAACGCTTGATTAGCACTCAACATTTGTTTGTTGTTGTTCATTTAAACCGGTATGCGCCGCGGAGAGCATGAGTATGAGGCGCCAGACTGGACAAAAGCGAAGCGAACTGTGCGAGAGAGACCGAGCGTGTCAGTGCCCGCGAGAGAGACCGAGTGTGTCAGTGCCCGCGAGAGAGACCGAGTGTGTCCGGGCATTAGTAGCCTAATTAATTGGTAAATAGTAATATATACTATAAGAGGCATGGAAGTTCGATTTATGGACAACAATCAGTACAAACGTCTTGTTTTTAACTATTGTTCAATAAATATAAATAATTCGAGCAGACAAACTTTCATATGGAGGATTAAGATTGAATTTATGTAGTAAGATTTCATAACTAATGACTGTGCCACAACCAGGTTTTACGTTTCTTGAGCGTCAAATAACAATGAATTTTATTCACTGACATCGGGATGTTGTGTGCAAGTCGTTACCACGAGATATAAAATTTGCTAAATATAATAGCAATAATAATAATAACAGAAGATAATCTCTCTACTAGTCTATCTTAAAATTAATTATAAATACAATGTATATAAAATATAAATACATTAAAAATAATATAATTTTGTCGAGCATATAGGCCTAGTGAAGTTTCTCTGTCATAAATAATAAACAATTCAATGCTGCAAGTTGTGGAAAAATATCCCCCTTGTAGTGGTACTTAGGACAGACAAGAAAGTGTTTTGTCTATCTGATTCAAATCACAGTCTGCATAGTCTCTGTTCTCTTCGTATCCAGGATTTTATGCCGTCCTTTCTACATTTGAGAAAGTCATGGTCACTGAATCGATATTTTGAAAGTCTCTCTTTTAATTGTGTAATTGATCAGTAATTTGCCAATTTTGTGGTTCTATTTAGGGACGAGTAACACTGGAGTTTGGTTTATTGAATAATAAGATAATATAATATATATGAAATAGTGTGTGATTTCAGAGAGGCCTGACACCTAATTGAAGACAACATGTTAACATTATGTTAAAAGAGAGAAAGAAGTAAGCAAGCTGGTAATAATTTAATTGTTGTTTTTTATTTTATTGTTGTCCATTAATCGAATCGAACACACTTGGTCTCTCTCGCACTGACACACTCGGTCTCTCTCGCGCACTGACATACTCGGTCTCTCTCGCGCGCACTGACATACTCGGTCTCTCTCGCGCACTGACATACTCGTTCTCTCTCGCGCACTGACAAACTCGTTCTCTCTCGCGCGCACTGACATACTCGGTCTCTCTCGCGCACTGACATACTCGTTCTCTCTCGCGCACTGACAAACTCGTTCTCTCTCGCGCACTGACATACTCGTTCTCTCTCGCGCACTGACAAACTCGTTCTCTCTCTCGCGCACTGACATACTCGGTCTCTCTCGCGCACTGACATACTCGGTCTCTCTCGCGCGCACTGACAAACTCGTTCTCTCTCGCGCACTGACATACTCGTTCTCTCTCGCGCACTGACATACTCGGTCTCTCTCGCGCGCACTGACAAACTCGGTCTCTCTCGCGCACTGACAAACTCGTTCTCTCTCGCGCGCACTGACATACTCGGTCTCTCTCGCGCACTGACATACTCGGTCTCTCTCGCGCGCACTGACAAACTCGGTCTCTCTCGCGCACTGACAAACTCGTTCTCTCTCGCGCGCACTGACATGCTCTGTCTCTCTTGCGCACTGTTTCAAGTTCAAGTTGCTTCATTAGCATGACATTTGGAGTAGATATTATTGCCAAATACTATAGCATTGCTATAGTATTGCCGTTTTAATATATTTAAATACAGAATTACACCATCAAAGTATGGTAAAGTCAGCTAAAATTGGCCATGTTTTGGCACTTGTAATATCATCAATATCAAAGTCTAATGATATTATTATAAATTAGCATGAGTCTCTTAAACATATTTAATTTTTAAGCGCAAAAAAAGTATAATGTATCAGTGAGCCATGGAACAACATTCAGGTAAAGGGCCAATATAAAAATAGAACAACAAAGGTAATTTCGGCTGAAATAATTTTATTAACAGTAAATTGACACGGTTGTCTTTAGTGTGATATAGCAACAACACAACAAATGTATTTCATTATATAGGTTTGTGTTTCTGTGCATTGGTGTATTTTGTGTGTGTGCATGTATGTGTGTATGCTTGTCAAATAACGTCAAACATTTTGTTAAAGATTATAACATCTTTGACAAAAAACAAAACACAAAAACACTTTAACATTTCCTGTAGCTATACCAGTCAGGCCAGTTAGATATTTTGCTGCATTCTCTTCGAAGGCAGTCTGCTGATATAGATGCCATCTTTCTCACAGATGCCATCATCCTACTCACAGCTCTCGTGGTAACGACTTGCACACAACATCCCGATGTATGTCAGTGAATAAAATTCATTGTTATTTGACGCTCAAGCAAAGTAAAACCTGGTTGTGGCACAGTCATTAGTTATGAAATCTTACTACATAAATTCAATCTTATTTAATCCTCCATATGAAAGTTTGTCTGCGAATTCTTTATATTGAACATAGTTAAAAACAAGACGTTTGTACTGATTATTTATTGTTGTCCATAAATCGAAATTCCATGCCTCTTATTACTATTTAGGCTACTAATGCCCGGACACACTCGGTCTCTCTCGCGCGCAGACAAACTCGGTCTCTCTCGCGCACACTGACACACTCGGTCGCGCGCAGACAAACTCGGTCTCTCTCGCGCGCACTGACACACTCGGTCTCTCTCGCGCGCAGACAAACTCGGTCTCTCTCGCGCAGTTCGCTTCGCTTTTGTCCAGTCCGGCGCCTCATACGTGAGTGCGAGAGAGAGAGAGAGAGAGAGAGAGAGAGAGAGAGAGAGAGAGAGTCCGGGCGAGCCAGAGTGAGCTCTGCGGTTTAGTTGCGCTAATTAGTTGATTTACTCGTTTTTTTTTTTAGTAATACGTTGTCAAATATGTTTAAACTCAAATAAGCTACTTAATACTAGTAGTTATGTCTCTTTGTATTAATTTGTCCTGTTATTGACGTAGCTAATGCGCGTCATTGGCAAAATGCATGACGAGATGTTCAAATATGTTTGTTTAGAGGGAATATGCGAACGCTATTTGAGCAATTTTGACAGCCCTAGTATGCGTACGGTATCTGTTATGAACACTGGTCATAGGATTAAGTAATACCAACGTTGTTCCGTGCTTTTTGTGGGAGATTTATTCAGCGACCACCTGGCTGAGGTTTGGACGCGTGTGGTGTGTGTCTCCCTCGCCATCGCAGTGATATTAGAGACAAGACATGCTCATTTTATTTTATGTAGAAAAATTGAAACCATGGCAGTAAATAGTTTGTTACTTTTAAAATGAAGTACAGTGTGCACTGTGCACTTTATTATGCTGGTTGCTACTGTGTGCAATAGTGTAATTATTTTATTTACGCTTAAATATTTATTTTCAGCACTGAACTTTTTTTTTTGTTCTACCTCATGTTTTTAATATTTGTTAAATATTGTTTTTTTTTAAGTTAAATAAATGTTACTTTTATTAAATTGAGACCTGTTACTTTTATTAAATTGAGACCTGTAACATTTGTTAACATGTCATTTTTATGATGTAAAATGAGGGAGCAAAATGTATCGGCTCCAAATATCGGCTCAAGAAAATCGGCAGCCCGTATCGGTCATCGGCTAAGGCTGATGGAAAAAAAATCGGTATCGGCACTAAAAAATCCATATCGGTCGATCCCTAATTATAGTTCTATTGAGGATTGAGGAAGTGACATGTCTCATATAAATTGTCTCTGGCTATACTAGGACCGGTCACCGGGGGGCGATCGAGACGTTTTGGCTTCACTTTTGAGGGCTTGTGCGGCACGCTTGATCTATATAGTCAGCTTGCTGACAATTCTGGAATTTCTGTCAAATACAGACTGTGTATAAAACATATACAATACGCTTCAAATGATTATTCATAATATGTAAATATGCACTATTTTAACAAGGTGATGTAGCTGTTGTGGGGGAAAAAAGACTAAAGAATCTGTCACAGCAGCAATTGACCTATGGCTAAGCCACGCCCCCTCCACTCACTCGGACAAACAATCAACATTCGGTCACAGGCGCTACGGCAGCTGTCACAGTAGGAGACATTTCACAGGAGGCAATTGATGATTTTTGGAGTCAGAAAGATTATATATCATCTCGAAGTCACCAAGGGGGCATTAACTATGCATTGGAGGGTTATATTAATAATTTTATTGTTGAGAAGGTCGATGAAAACCTTCAGCTCCAGGCAAAAATGTACAGGTCACAGTGTAAACGTGATAAACCGCATCTCGTTACGTTGTTAACTTAGAACAGATGTAGACATCCTTGTTTAATTCTTGTTTAATTTATCCACGTTTAGTAGGTGTTGTGGTCTAACGTTACCGCATAACTTAATCCAGACCAGACACTTATCTCGGTTGAGATGTTTGGAAAAGGGTAAAAAAAAAACCATATCGCCACCCAGCCTCTCGGGATACCTGTGTCGGAGTTGCATGTACCCCATGCACACCGTTTGACCATTTTAAACTTAAAATTACAAGAAAAAACATATAAAAACGAATGAAAACTGACTAACTGCAATGCATTTCAATGGAAGTGGAAGCAGAGAATGTCCGAGTGTATTGGGTGAGCTATGCGCACTGATTGGCTCATCGCGTTTGGGGGCGTGGCTTAGCCATAGGTCAATTGTTCGCTCTCCACCATGATTAAAGTTTATGGCCCACCCAACTCAGGAAATTGTGCATCAAAATGCTCACCATGCTTCCCATGTGTAAATACGACTTGAGAGGGTGTTCATGTCAAATTTTTAGGGAAACTTGTATTTACGATAGGGTGACCATATTTTGTCCTGAAAAAACAGGACACTCGGCCCGGCAAACAGATAGGCCTAGTCAAATGATACTCGAAGTTTACTCAAAGAAACCTTATTAATTTCAATACATTTAAAGTAGGTTATGCCTCCTCTGTATGGATAGAAATTTATTATATTGTTATATGAAAACAGGACATGTCCTGGGAAAACAGTACAGTTGGTCACCCTAATTTACGATAATTTCTATAGTATGTGAAGGCAGCATTAATCCACAAAATCAGCCATACTGGTATGCATCCTTAAAGGGATACTCCACTTTTTTTGGAAATAGGCTCATTTTACAACTCCCCCAGAGTTAAACAGTTGAGTTTTACCGTTTTTGAATCCATTCGGCCGATTTTCTGATATTTAGAAGAATATCAGTAAGCAGACAGTTTCTGGTCTCATTGACTCCCATAGTATATTTTTTTCCTAC
The DNA here is from genome assembly GCA_036326025.1 of Chrosomus eos. Lineage (NCBI taxonomy): Eukaryota > Metazoa > Chordata > Actinopteri > Cypriniformes > Leuciscidae > Chrosomus > Chrosomus eos. The sequence goes on from CM070834.1 coordinate 19,746,493, forward strand.
TATGGAAGTCAATGAGACCAGAAACTGTCTGGTTACTGATATTCTTCTAAATATTAGAAAATCGGCTGAATGGATTCAAAAACGGTAAAACCCAACTGTTTAACTCTGGGGGAGTTGTAAAATGAGCATATTTCCAAAAAAAAGTGGAGTATCCCTTTAAGTTTATTTAAAATCTCGAGCAATGCTATGATAAATATGGACATGGCAACATTATTCTGCCCTTCTAAACATCTGACAAAAGCAGTGAGTGAGTGATTCCATGCAGGGAAGGTGTGCTGCAGCGTACCTCTCCTGAAGGCTAAGACTAAAGTATAGGTGAGCAGCAGCAAGGTGTAATTGAGAAAGCTTTGCAGCATTGGCGTCTCTACCCCAGCATCTGCCAGATACTGACATGTAACTGCCGTCCCACATATCAGCATAGACAGGGCCTGACCCATTACAATAGTTTTGAAGAGCTGCCTGTAAACACAATTCTCAAGTTACTATGAAAGAATTCCTATTAAGATATGTAGACAACCGCCACTTAAAAACATTTTAAAACCATAAAAGAGAAATCATACCATGTAAACAGATCTTTGAGCGTGAGATTCTGTGGACCACAAAGGAATTTCCTCCAGCGGCTGAGAGTTCCCAAGCTTTCATACGTAAACGAGTCCTCTCCCGCTTCACGATCCATATTTTACACAGAGACCTAGAAAATTCAGAGAAAGTGTATTAAGAATTTTAATGTAAGTCACAGGCTTTGATGTTGGGTAACATCTAGTTATTATTAGTTGATAAAATAATCATAATCTCTTCAGGAATTTATACCCAATAATGCTGACCTCAATAGGCCTCTTTAATAAAAATAAGCTTTATTTGTTTAACTTACAGGTCTTAAAACAAATGAAATTATAGCCTTTTTAACATTCGACAACGTGAAGTAATTAAATAAAAGTGTACAATATACTATAAAACCTACATTAGATAAAAGACATAACAGCCTCTTAACAAAATATAATTGAAAATACTAAATATTAACATGTAGCAATTACAATGTACTTATAATTAATTTTACATAAAGACCTAATCAAAACATCACCATAAAAGTCGAATAAAAATAAATAAATAAAATGGGTTAAAGCTTGACTGAATACAGCTCTGTTGTTTACATGCAGACTAGTGCTTCGGCCACAAATGCGGAACATCTGAAGCTGTGATGGTTGTAATGCGGCGGAGCACATGGCGACCCTTCAGGCACTTTAGACACATTTTGGATAGACCAAACTATTTCTTGACCACCAAAATCAAAATAGGGTGAACTCATTCATAGAAAAAAATGAATTAGTTTGCGTTTTATTTAGTCTTTCTAGAAGCTTTGTAAGTTAGCTTGATAGCGCAAAGCAAACAGTCTCACTACCTTATTCAGAGTTAGCCATGCTATTAGCTACGCTACAAAAACACAACGGCACATGTTTACAAGTTAAAGAATAAACCCAAGGGTCTGTTAAGTACCTGAATATAACTGATCCGTCATGTCCGTAGTTGACGAATAATCAGATAAACCCCAACCACAGAATCATCTTTACATGAGAGCGAGAAATCATAAATGCGCTCGGTAAATTTAAGGCCCCGCCCATTTCCCCAAACAGCCAATTGTACTTCCTCTTTATTAAATTGTGACCAATGGCAGCACACACGGCAGCACACACGGAAGTTGTGTGCAATAAACATTTATCAAATCGATCAGAATGTACTTAAGTTATTTTAAAGATTAATAGTTTGGAAATGCCATATGCAACTGAGCTGTTACATTTATTTCTATCAATGATTAATGAGAATTGGGATTTCAAAACGAGTATATATCTGCTGGTCGGCCTTCAGATTGTTATGGGAAAGAAATCATCTTGTCCTTCAAATTCAATCAGGTGCCGACTCCAGATTATCACCAAGGAAGGACAGGACGATTCGTTTGGCCCTGCTAGATTAAATGTCAATATTCCTTGTTTATTAAATATTTTTCTCACTGGCACTACTTAATGGCATGATGAAAAAAAAATCGTGTAATCCAAAACAAATTCTCGCAGTCTACTAAATGGGTATGTACAGAATAGACAAAAGCTACTTTATGCAGATGTGAGCATAAACTGCTCTATTAATAATATATATACTAGGAATATTGAAACACACACACAACAATAAACAGCACAGGCACAGCAGTATCAGACAGTGCTGCTGATGCAGTCTGTCGCAATGCTCCCTAGCAACCAAACCTTCTCAAACATCGCGAGATTACACGGGGTTCAAGTTGAAGAAACATGGCGACGTCTAATTTATTGAAGGTAGGAGGTCCCACAATGTGAGAATATTTTGCATCGTTTGCGTCTCCCACAGTGTTATGACAGCGATCCTCTGAGTCGGTGACAGTGGGCTTTTAATTAGATCGCTAAACATGACGCGTTCATTTGAAACTACATTATTCGAGTTGTTCATTGCAGCTAGTGAGGTTTTGAGCTATTATTATGTTTAGGGTTTCAGAGCTCTATTCAAGGATGTCTCTCCTCACTGCACAATTTACAGTCATAAAACGACTTGCTATCATGGGACTGCATTGTGTGGATCACGAGAATGTAAAATATAGATATATTTTTTCTTGAATGAAATTGCAAATCAAAAGTTAATTCTTTAAATGCCATATATAAATCAGCCTGTGCATATCTGGTTTATGTCAAGCTCGAAGCTCACCTGGTGCCTCTGGTCTCTAATGATAAACCTGTTATAATCCATCTACATTTATTATATTACATGATAAAGCTGTAATAATCTATCTACACATTATATTGCACTGTACCTTCTATTCGTGTTTTAAATGTTTCCTATAATGTAAAATTAATGAAATGTAATGTTTTTTTAAATGCATACAACCCATAACATATTTTTAAAGAACTGTGTATTGTCCTGGATCTCCTTTCTCAGAATAAAGGCTCCCTGCAGTTTGAAGACAAATGGGATTTGATGCGGCCCATTGTTTTGAAGTTACTCCGTCAGGAGTCAGTTACTAAGCAGCAGTGGTTCGATTTGTTCTCGTAAGTTGTCTTCAATGTGACATTGTCTGGGCTGACAGAAATATCAAGAAGTCAGTGTACTGTACATCCAGACTTTTATTTTTTTATTTAACTAATGGTGCTGTTTGGGTCTGATGGTCACTGCAATAATATCAATTAGAACTAACTACATAGGTTAGATTGTTGCACAATGAGTAGAATCTGATTTTAGATCATCTCTTGAAACTGTGTTTGACTTGCAGAGACGTCCATGCAGTGTGTTTATGGGACGACAAAGGCCCGGCAAAAATTCACCAGGCACTGAAAGAAGACATCCTAGATTTCATCAAGCAAGCACAGGCAGTACGTACTGTATACCACTTTTATAAAATAATATATACTATAATAAAGTGAAGATCATATTTAAATATCTCTGAAGAAATAATTGCTGGAATCCAAGCCTGTAATCAATGATGCTAAGTCTCTTTCTGATCTACTTCAGCGAGTACTCAGTCACCAGGATGACACGGCTTTGCTTAAAGCCTACATTGTGGAGTGGAGGAAGTTCTTCACACAGTGTGATATTCTCCCTAAGCCCTTCTGCAAGTTAGAGATCACCCTGCTGGGCAACCAGGGGAGCAATAAGAAGTCCAGTGTTGAAGACAGTATTGTTAGAAAGGTGGTTTCTATATTATTAATCTATATTATCACTTAAATGCAATTGTTATTATTGTAACAATACATGCACAACATTAAGATGCACATCTATCCTAATCAATTGTTTTCTTATTTTTTGGTAAAGCTTATGCTAGACACATGGAACGAGTCTATATTCTGTAATATAAAGAACCGGCTCCAGGACAGTGCAATGAAGCTGGTCCATGCTGAGAGATTAGGAGAAGCGTTCGACTCGCAGCTTGTCATCGGAGTGCGCGAGTCATATGGTAAAGCTATCATAATGCTAAGCCACTCGGGTTCTGTCCAGATGGACCTCTCCTGATGGACACTCTTGTCTTTTGCTCTGTCCACAGTGAATTTGTGTTCCAACACTGATGACAAGCTCCAGATCTATAGAGAGAATTTTGAGAAGGCATATCTGGATTCCACAGAGAGGTTCTACAAGACACAAGCACCCTCCTATCTGCAACAGAACGGCGTTCAGAACTATATGAAATATGTGAGTGTATTTTTAAACTGCTCTCCTGCCTAAACTTGAAAAATCTGAATGACACTAGTTGTCAAAAAAATATATATATCGATTCTGAATATTTGAAATGGCATCACTGTGTTCTTTTACTTGGCATGTTTGGTTCGAATAAAACAAACCTTGTGGCGATTGCTCTGTTAGTGCGGATCATTTGAATAAGTGTGAACGCTGCCATCCGAACCCTGGTGCGCACCAAACAAAAAGTGGTTTCGGTCCGCTTCCAAACGAACTCTGGTGCAGTTCGAGTGATATATGAACACAACATGGACTAAAGAAATGTAAACAAACTAAAAACAGGAAGATGAGACCCTATAAAGGAGAGAATGCTCAAGCATACCTGATTTTTCTCATCATAAGGCAAATTCACATTGCATAGACAACCAGTTTGTTGGGTTTTGTTGGATCAGTGTGTTACCTCTGTTGGCGTTGGTTGGGGTTTGCTTTCATCTGGCTAAACATGTTCAAACAGCGTTTGTTAGTGTCTGTTGGGGCAGTGTGAACAGGACAGTTTTTTTTCATAAAATTCTAAATCTAACGAACAACGTGTTTGTTGGCGTTTTTCTGTTCGGTGTGAATTGGCCTATAGTCTTGATGTTGCCCATCACAGTTCAGCACAGGCATCAGAACCGCATCTCCTCGCAGCAGATCTTTATTTGTGTGAGTGACGGAGGGATTCCTGCCGCTGTTTTGACTACTTTATACATTTTATAAGCTCTTCACAAGTTCTCAGCAGGTCAAAATACCATCATATGTAGGCTACGCACATATGAGCGCATTTAGCCCAGCACACAGCAGTGTTTTGGATGTTTGGTAAATTCCATCTCAATATAGGCCATACGTAATAAAAACCGATCCATTTAGTTTGTGAACGTATCCCTATCCCTTTAGGTTTGGCATCTTTAGGTTCCGTGTTAAAAATGCCAATCTAAATGCTAAGCGAACCAGGACTAAATGTTTTATATTGGTCCAGACCAAATGAACCAAGTGAACCAAACTACAAGTGTGAACACACCCTGACACTCAAGCAGCTCATGATTCTGTGTTTTCAGCGTCTTAAGGCCCGTTCACACCAAGGACAAGAACTATAAGTTCTAAAAAATCTTTCTAAATATAAAAAAATAGCAGATTCCAATTCAATACCATAACAATAACAGCACTGAGAAATTATATCATTGGAATCACTTCCAGCTGATGAACACTAAAAACATTGACAGCAATCAGAATCCGTCCTGCTTTAAAGAGCTCGAGCATTTAAAGCTGCAGACGACTTCAGCGTGCTTAGAATAAACAGAAAGATATCGTCCGCTGGTGTGAACGCTAATGTAGTCATCGATGTAGTTCTCGTTCTTTATGTGAACAGGTCAGAAGAACATTTCAGTTTGCTATAAATGTCGCAAACACCATCTATGCCTGTGCTGTGTTTTTTTTCACATTCAAGTAATTTCCAACATTTTTGTGAATATATAATTACAACATTTCACTATATTTGTAATGAGAAGGTGCATTTTTTGCTCTAGTTGACACTACAGCTTTCTACTCTGATGGTTTGTTTAACAAGCATTTATGTGTATGAACGGTAAATCTCAGCACATATCTGAATTGTCATAATTATGTGTCACAATATTTGAGAGTTGTTTATCCCAGGTGACGCTTTTAATTGACAGGCAGATGGCAAGTTAAGAGAAGAGGAGAAGCGTGCACTCCGATATCTGGAAACCAGACGTGAATGTAACTCCGTCCAGGCAGTGAGTTTTCCATGCTCCAAAAATGCTCCAAAACAAGACCCCGTGGTGTGCCGCATTATTACATAATGCTCAGCGTGTAGTGCGCACTTGTCTTTTTCGCATACTAACATCGGGTGCTCAGTTTGTGCCTTTTGCGTTCATTCAGCTAATGGAGTGTTGTGTGAATGCGCTGGTGACGTCGTTCAAAGAGACAATCCTGGCCGAATGTCCGGGAATGATCAAGCGGAACGAGACAGAGAGTGAGTACGGCAGGAGCTCTGGCACCAAAGGCTCAGCAAGTTCAGGTTGGCAATGGGACCCAGTTCCCATCTATATCTTGCCAACACCTCCCCACCCATCTCACCATCTGTGTGTTTGTGTGCTAATCACTAAGTCCACCAACATATTTACACTGTAAACAAACACAACAGCATACAACTGTTATATGTAAAGGGAAGGAAATCCCACATTTTTGTAGATTGCATCAGGAATATTTGGTTTACTTCATGTGTATTTTGGCTTTAGAGCTCCATAGACAGGAACTTCATGGGGTTTTTTTTTACTGTTTCAATATGTTTTAATGTAGTTGAAGTGTGTTTGTGAAGTGCTGTTGGCGTGTTTCCTCAGAGCTGCACCTCATGTTCTCGCTGATGGACAAAGTGCCCAGTGGGATTGAGCCTATGCTGAAGGACCTGGAGGATCATATCTTGAACGCAGGTCTGGCTGATATGGTGGCCACAGCGGAGACCATTACCTCAGTGAGTAGAGACAGTACCTGCAGTTGCATCATGGATCCTGTACACGAGTCCTCATTCATTTATTCATTCATTCAATCACTGAATGATCTATGAAGTTATTCATTCTTAATAATTCTTGTTTGTGAATTTGTATGATTATTTGTACGCATATGCTTTGGGGATGTGTGGGACTAGTCTACTAAATGAAAACGCTGCTGCCAGTGGTTGGAAATACTAGTTGTTTACTTTTTTTTTTTTTTTTACATTTATGTTTTGCTTTATATTTTTTACAAAGGCTACATTCAAACACAGATGTGCAAGTGGTGGATGCAATAGCTTGACATGGGCTGACTTTTTATTTGAGGAATTCTGTAATTATTATTAAGCTTGTACTTAGCTTAATAGGCATAGTTTACCCAAAATGTAAAAAATTACCTAATTTTTTCTATTCATTTACTCACCCCTTTAGGCCATCCATGATGTAGGTGTCTTTTGTCTTCTTTAGTAGAACAGTAAAGAAGATTTTTAGCTGAAACCATAGTCCTTAATGATTTAAGTGCAAGTCATTGGCTACCATCACTGCGAGAGTCTAAAAAACATATACAGGCAAAACAATATTAATACCAGTGGCTCCAGACGATACACTGAGGACTTATGAAGCGGAATGATCAGTCTGTGCAAGAAACTGAACATTATTTACAGCCTCGGCAAATAGTCATGTCGGTCTGTAGCGTGAGCTTCCTGTCGTATAACGGCAAATTAAAAATTTTGGGTGAACTATCCCTTTAAGTGAACGCTTAAGTATAATGTACAATTATCATAATGCAAGGCAAGCCAGCGCATATTATCTATTTTCAGTGAATTCAGTATGGGATTTGACTGTTTGATTTATAGATTAAGTAGGCTATTTTAAATTGATCACTGATTCAAACTGTTTTTGACTGTCATCTGGGGGTTTCTTCGACTAGTCATTAGTTATAAAATTTCAGTTTAAACGTTATGGAAATTGATCATGGCACACATCCCTAAAATCCAGAATATGGCTCCAAACTGTTTCTCAAAATTCTTAATTAATGCTCTTTATGACTTATTGATGTTTTATTTTTGCAGGACTCTGAAAAATATGTTGAGCAACTCCTAACATTGTTTAACCGCTTTAGTAAATTAGTTAAGGATGCATTCCAAGATGACCCACGTTTCCTAACGGCCAGGGATAAAGTAAGTCTCAAGAAATCCAAACCATTTACTGTTAAAGACTTCACAGTAAAAATAATATTTATTAATGTTATTAAAAATATTTTTATTTTATTGGACAAAATAATAATACAATTTATTCATATAGGTATAAAAAATATATATACTACTAAGGCGGGGTCAGTGAGATTTAAAAAAATTTTTTTTACTTTTATTCAGCAAGGATGAATTAAAATTTCTATTTTAAATAAATATTGCTCTTATGTTGTTGTTTTTTCATTCATCAAAGAATCCTAAACAAAAAGTGTATCGAGGTTTACCCCAAAATATTAGGCAGCTCAACTGTTTTCAGCATTGATAGTAAGAAAGCACCAAAATCAGCATATTATGATAATTTCTGAAGGATCATGTGACACTGAAGACTGAATTAATAATGCTGATTTGGCAAATAAAAAAAATAAAAAAATCTGCTTATTCTGCAAGACCATTTTCTATGTCCCTTAATCCTACCCAATACCTAAACGTAACAACTACTTTACTAACTTTTAATAAGCAGTGATTAGGAGTTTATTGAGGCAAAAGTCTTAGTTACAGTTTTTCTCGATTGCTAAGACACATTTCTTGAAAGCTGCTCTCCTTTTCTCTAAGCTGTGAACACAAAACCCAATTTTCAAGCTACATTCACAAAACCTCAGACTCTTCTTGCAAAACCAAACTTTCACCTCAAAACAGTTCAATCTGTGCTCAAAACTGAACTATGTTGTCAAATCGTGCCCCGAGTCAATCAAAATTAAACACACTACTGAACAGTCACTAAACACTACGTAGAAAAATAGAAAACACAATGCTCAGGACATGAAGAAATGTTTATTGTTCACTGTAGGCTAAATGCATGTTGCAAAAAAAAAAAAAAAAAAACCTGTGCATTTAGCACTTGTACAAACAAACAGAAATCTTATGCGTTAGCCCCTTGTGTACAGTAAGCCCATGTAAGAATAAAGTACAAAAATATACATGGAATACTAGGACTACAAACAGTTAGACCAACCCTACATTACAATACTACAGTACATTGGTACAGTAATGTACTGAAACATATATTTACTTACAGTATACTGTGGTACAGTATATAGTATGTCACAGTAATTGCTGTCAACATCTCTTCTCTAAATCTTCGGATTATGGTGGACACAGTGAATCTACTGATGTTTGGTTGTACCCTTTGTTCAGCTCCCTCATGCTCATACCATGGAAAAGAACATGGTCAATCACAGTAGCTCTGATTTCATCAGATATTACTGTTCTTTGTCTTCGTTGACCACCTCGACCTCCTCTCACACAAACTCTTCCTCTCAGATTTCTATCCATTGTAGGGCCTCACAAACCAGTGCTCTCTGAACTGGTTTACTGTATATGTTCCCTCACATCATTAGCCACAAGTGTGATCAATTTTGAGTTGTTGTGTTCAAGTGGTGACACATGTGCTTTAATTGTGTTTGACTTTTGTCACCAGTGCTCACCATTATGCAGCACGGGTGCATCACAATGAAAATGTGTTGGCAAGTTGTGTCTAAACCAGTGAAAAGTGCTTATGGTTTTGCCAAAAGTATGATTGATTTAATCAGAGGGTTCAGGCAACTGAGCATTTGGTTCAGACAATAGAGTTTAGTGTTTTAGCAATTGAGAAAAACTGTAATAGTTAGTTAATAGTGAGAGTTTGACCCTAAACTAAAATGTGACCAAAAAATCTTACTGACCCCAAAATAGTGCATCTTTGTTTTACATGTTGAAAAGTGGAGAGGATGTGATTTCCATTTTTCATTCTTATTTATTACCATATTATACATGCATGTTTACGCAGGCATACAAAGCAGTAGTGAATGACGCAACAATATTTAAACTAGAGCTCCCTCTAAAACAGAAAGGGTAAGACATCTCAATATATACATATATATCTTTTGAAGAATTGTTTTTTTTTTATCTGTAGATCTGGGATATATTTGAATTACTGTGGTTTTGGTTTGAATTGTTTGTCCTTTATTCGCAGTGGGGGTCTAAAAACACAACCAGAGTCCAAATGTCCAGAACTGCTGGCCAACTACTGTGATATGCTCCTTAGAAAGACTCCACTGAGCAAGAAACTCACATCAGAGGAAATAGAGGCCAAGCTGAAGGAAGTGGTGAGTGAGTAGGTGGAGTGTCCACTAAATATTTGTATTTTATTGTGGCAGTGTTTTTTGCACGTCTCTGTTCACAACTGCCAAATCAGATGCAATGTGTTGATTATTTATTTTTATCTACTGATTACAGCTTTTGGTTCTAAAGTATGTTCAGAACAAAGATGTCTTCATGAGGTACCACAAAGCACACTTGACTCGCAGGCTTATTCTTGACATTTCTGCAGACAGTGAGATTGAAGAGAACATGGTGGAGTGGCTCAGGGTAAGTGGAATTGAGAGGGTGATTGTAATTATTGATGAAAGACTTTTTAGTGAATCTCTATCGAATGACTTTTGTGTCTGTACAGGAGGTTGGTATGCCAGCAGATTACGTGAACAAGCTCGCCAGAATGTTCCAGGACATCAAAGTATCAGAAGACTTAAATCAATCCTTCAAAGAAATGCATAAACACAACAAACTTGCATTACCAGGTCAGATATGACTTTCTTATAATGCTTCTGAATTAGAGGTCTCTGCTCCTGCAAAAATGTTACCATCTCCCACTCCTACCCACAACAACATTCATGTTTTGTCCCACTACCGCCCACAAAAGTCCTCAGGTAAAAGTAAACAGATTTTATCCTTGAAATAATTTCAAGTTTGGTCCCCTAGCAACAACCTACACATCTCAGCATAAACACTCCCGATATATTGTCATTAAAGCATCTACATTCACAAACCACTGTTCATTTTAAAGGGTCATGAAACCCCAAACCAAATTTTCTGAGATTTTAACAGAGGTATGTGTGTTGAACACCATTGAAGACAATGTTAGCATCTGTTAGATTTAATAATAGGGTTAAAATGGTTAAATTTTAGTTTTTTTCCGCTTTTTTCGTCTTCCGGGTTTAAAATCTTCATCGTGTCCACGTCACAGGCTGTGACGTGGCCGTGCTCTGTGAGTGCTTGATGACTCATCGGTGTCTCATAATTATTAATGAGACTGAGTTCATATCCTATGAGAAGATACTGTCTCTTAATTATTCATGACACCACGTGGATCTTTCCAATGACAGACATGTCAAACTGTGATATCGCGTAGAGAGAGACAATCATGGGACGCAACAAGTGTTTGTTTTTCGTGGTGTTTGTTTTTCGTCAACCACGGACACATCTAAACTATAGTGTGTGCCGCAAACATTTTTCTCGAGAGAGAATGGTGGACTTCGCCTTGTTGACGACCAATGCAGGTTGCGTCTTGCGAGTGATGCGGTAACGTTACCAAGTCCCGAGGACTTTTCTATCCCTTCAGAGGTATGTGTGTGTGTGTGTGTGTGTCTAAAATGAGAAGTCCTCCACCTCCACAGAGCCATCTTTATTATGGGAGTTCAGCGGGCGCGTAGATATTAGGCTATGCACGGAACGTTTTTTTTTAAGTGGAAAATTAATTATTTTCAAATATATGCATTTAGTGTCTATATAAACAACTATATATTTTATAATGACATTATAATGATACATGTAGCCTACATTAATATGTTTTAAATAGAATTACGATTACTGTAGGCTAATATATTTAGCAGGGCATTCAGTTACTTTTGAAAGGAAAATTATAAAGTGTCAGTGTATTTCATTAGACTTTAACTTTGCCAGCTATAAAAAAAATCTAGCATTTCCTCACGTTTTACCACTGCTTTTTAGTGACAGTCGATATGCATGGGCCACTGGCGATGTGATGGCCAAACCACACCCACTCCCTCCCTTCTCACAGCATCCACGCCCATTTAAGTTGCATTTTTCAAAAAGATTGTGAGCTAGACTTGAGCTGAAAGAGGGGGGTTTCATGACCCTTTAACAGAAAAGCAAGTATAGTATAGGCTACATGTGTGACTATCATTGCAGAAAGAGCGCTCCCTTTATAATCACTAAAAAGCTGTTCATTTTACAACTCATTTTAGTTCATCACGATCTCACAAAGTTACGTTATAATCAATTAAGCTGACTGCACAATGAATCTCTCATAATGTCTACACTTTGTTATAATGAGAGGATTCGTGAGCGTGCAAAAACTCAGCACTGAACAAAAACAGCGGGAAGTGGATTCTGACTAACTTAAACACCTCTGATTGGCCATTGCGTTCAAGAAATCAACAGATATGTTGGAGATTTACTCAATGCTGCAAAAACGTATTGTAAATAGAAACCTTTGACGCTCTCCTGAGCACAAACACAGATATGCACTGGATCGCTTGCCAAATCTGTTTTTACCAATATGCTATTACTACAGAGAAAATTACACCATGCAGTTATGGGCAGCTTTTCCCTCTAAAAGTGATCAGAAGTAGCAGCAAACAAGGGAAGACTAAGCCTTGCCCACACACATATATAAGTATCTTACCGCCAAAACTTACATTCACCCATCAAATCATGTCCCGCGGCGCACTCTGTTGCGTTGGGTCCCGCGGGAGTGCAGGCCTCTATTCTGAACTGTTTTGTTGTACATTCAAACTAATTTTTATTTATGTCTTGACACTACAGCCGAGTCTGTCAATATAAAGATCTTGAATGCGGGAGCATGGTCTCGGAGTTCAGAGAAAGTGTTTGTATCATTGCCCACCGAACTTGAAGATCTCATTCCTGAAGTCGAGGAATTTTACAAGAAAAATCACAGTGGAAGAAAATTACACTGGCACCATCTGATGTCCAATGGCATTGTGAGTGGCAGCTTCAGCTTTGTATAAAGGCATGCTCTACTTCCTGTGAAAATAAGGGAGAGCCAAAACCAAAAGTTTTCCATGAAAATTATTAAGGCAATAATTCAGACTCGTCTTCTGTGAACAGTAAGGCCCACCTTTTTTATTTGATTGGCCGTCGCAATGATTTTGACATTGATGAGTGACGAGGTAGACCCGCCTAAAAATTAAACTTTTTAAACCTTTCGTCATTCTAACAGAGTAGTGTGCAAAGGAAGGTGCAGCAGAACACCATCAAGAATATCAAATATATATGGATGAACAATGTGGCCATTCAAATTATTGAGTGGGACTTGTTGTTACAGCCCTTGTAAAAAACTGCTGAACTTTGATGCTCACAAGGTGTACTACTTTGAATTGTGTTGCTGTAAACTCTCATTTAGTCTTTGAAATGTCAGTATTCTTGCTACACTGGATTTGGAGATTCTGTCTCAAATTTGACATTTTATAGTGGTCCTTCATGTCAAGATTGGTCTCATCTCTTCTATCCTAGATCACATTCAAGAATGAAGTTGGGCACTATGATTTAGAAGTTACGACATTCCAGTTAGCTGTGCTGTTTGCCTGGAACCAAAGGCCAAGAGAGAGGATCAGCTTTGAGAATCTGAAATTAGCCACGGAACTTCCTGACGCTGAGCTGCGCCGGACCCTCTGGGTAATGGAGTCTTTATTTTGATGACATTTCCCTTAAAACAATTCACTTTTAGCTATGGGATGAACATGGTCTGACCCTGTGGAATGAAAACAAAGGGATCTGATATGACATTGCTGAATACTGTCTAATCTTTTTTTGGTTGTTGTTTTTATATGTGTAGTCTCTTGTAGCTTTCCCCAAACTAAAGCGTCAGGTGCTGTCATATGAACCTGTGGTGGGCTCTCCTAAAGACTTTGCGGAAGGCTCTGTATTTTACATAAATCAAGAGTTTTCTTTAATGTAAGGACACTTATCACTGTTTACATTTGATGAAGAATGTTGAATAATTCAAGTAATACTATAAAATGTGTGTTAAAGGGATACTCCACTTTTTTTGGAAATAGGCTCATTTTACAACTCCCCCAGAGTTAAACCGTTTTCGAATCCATTCAGCCGATTTTCTGATATTTAGAAGAATATCAGTAGCCTGACAGTTTCTGGTCTCATTGACTTCCATAGTAGAAAAATATACTATGGGAGTCAATGAGACCAGAAACTGTCTGCTTACTGATATTCTTCTAAATATCAGAAAATCGGCTGAATGGATTCGAAAACGGTTTAACTCTGGGGGAGTTGTAAAATGAGCCTATTTCCAAAAAAAGTGGAGTATCCCTTTAATGAATCATAATAGAAAGAATATTTTGATCACATATCATGCACTACCGTTTAAACGATTGGGGTCGGTAAGTTTCTTATGCTTACCATGGCTGAATTTATTTGATCAAAAATACAGTGAATATGACATATTATTCCATTTAAAATAACTATTTTCTACTTTAATATACATATATATATATATATATATATATATATATATATATATATATATATATATATAAAGTAATTTATTTCTGTGATTCTGTGAATTTTCAGCATCATTACTTCAGTCTTCAGTGTCACATGATCCTTCAGAAATTATTCTAAAATGCTGATTTGCTACTCAAGAAACATTATTATTATCAGTTACAGTTATGCTGCTTCATATTTTTGTGGATATTTTTTTCAGGATTCTTTGATGAACATTTATTTGAAATATAATGTAACAAGTTTTTATTGTCATTTTTGATCAATTTAAAAAAAAAAATTGTTAAACAAAGATCTTACTTGCCCCAAATTTTTAAATGGTATTTAATGGTGTATACATAAAATGTTATCTATTAATTACAAATACTGCTGGACTACTATAGTTTTCCTTAATTGCATGTTTTAAAAGACCTCAGTTCAATTACATTATCTTTTCTGCACAGAAAAAACTCAAAGGTCCAGAAAAGAGGGAAGATCAATTTGATTGGTCGATTACAACTCACCACAGAGAGAATGCGTGAAGAAGAAAATGAGGGCATAGTGCAACTTAGGATACTACGCACACAGGTATTGGACACTCCTATCACTGACACTCCTATCTATCTATCTGTCTGTCTATCTATCTATCTATCTATCTATCTATCTATCTATCTGTCTATCTGTCTGGATGGATGGATGGATGGATGGATGGATGGATGGATGGATGGATGGATGGTTGGTTGGTCCTCCTGGTAAACCCTATGTTTTGGGGACCAAATGTTCACCTTGGTCCCCATGATGAAAGCATCTTATACATCATAGGGTAGGGGGGGTAGTGTTAGAATATACAGGTTGTACTTGTTGACTGCTTTTCCTTTACCATCTGGTCCAACTTACCCATTTCATTTGTTTACGTTTTGTAAAGATATTCATATGCAGGCATTTTCTACTTGTCGACTATAAAAGCATGAGAAACATTAAAGTCTAGACATTTCTCAGACATGCTAAAACTGAAGGAAACCTCATTTTTCACTAGACTCTTCTTCACTCTGTACAGGAAGCTATCATTCAGATTATGAAGATGAGGAAGAGGATCAGCAATGCGCAGCTTCAGACTGAGCTGGTGGAGATCCTAAAGAACATGTTTCTTCCGCAGAAAAAGATGATCAAAGAGCAGATCGAGTGGCTGATAGAACAGAAGTACATCAAACGGGACGAGACGGACATTAACACGTTTATCTACATGGCGTAGCCTACCACGCCCAGTGCACTGGGACGTTTTTTTTTTTTAGACACTAGCACTCCTTCTGAGGATTCCATATCTGATTTCAGCTCATTGCCCAGCCTGGCCTGCTGGATGACTGACTAGATCTCAACACATATCATGCTGAGAAATTGCTGAAATATCCCTGCCTTACTTCACAAATCTATGAAATGAATAAAAATGAACTTTGAAAGAAATAGAGGAGTAAAATGAGCAGAATTCTGTGTTGCTAATATATGGATCAGATGCAGGTCTGGGTTCTTGGGCATCTTAAATGCATCTTTTAAATGTGTTTCGTCACCTTTGACACCAACGCCCTAGGTAAAAATATGTCTACAATCTGAAAAAGCCATCCAGCCTTGTTTTTTTCTGGGTTCACCACTAGCTTATCCTAGCTCTGAACATCCAATCGCAGACAAAATGTAAAGTTCAGGCCAATTCCTTTTTTTAGTGATTAAATTATCCTCATGATTCATAGCATTTTATGTTATTGCAGAGAATTGCAGGCCTCATGCCTCTTTTCCTCAGTAGTTTTACCAGTCAGTTAACAGTCTCTGCTTAGTTTGTCTCCCTAGTGGCAAGTTAGAAATGTACACTGCCGCTGTCCATGGTGCTGATGAGATGGACAGTAGCTTCTGGTTATAATACTGCAAGAGTAGTATTATGTTGAGCTACACGCTAATTCTATTTAATAATGGCACTATTTCAACAAAAATGACATAATACATCATCGCGCGCGCGTGTGTGTGTCAGGGGCGATTCTAGGATTTTATAAATGGGGGGGCACAGGGGGGGACCAAGAACCAGTTAGGGGGGCCCATGGGAAATCAGCTAGAAAATTCAACTAGAAATAAATACTTGTTTAGAAAATATTAAACGCGATTTAAAAAATCTTTGCAATGTCCAGTGCCCTAATATAGATGGTATTAAATGTGGTACTGAACAAGAGCCTGACAATTATTTTGTATTTTACATGTATTGGACCACACAGTTTTGTTCTTATAAATAAAAAAAAATCATCACCTAGGCTTTAATAGTCTTTATAAGACTATTAAATAGTCATCTAACCTAGGCTTTAAAGCCTTTAAAGTATTGTTCTTTCCCATAGGATTTTGTAAAACTATGTTGGGTGGACTTCTGTCCCGGGTATGCCCTGCAAGAAAATTTTGTACATTTTAAGCTTAAATGCATCAATCTGGTGCACTTTGAGAGCTCAAAATTAAGAGCTTTAATCGGCTTCAACCCATGAACTGTGAAATTGAACAAAGGAAAAGCATTGACTTGTACCTGGACATTAAAGAGGGCTCAAACATCTTTTTAGTTATGATATAGAGTCTCAGCCTATTACATTTTCACTGGTGTTTTAGGATGCCAAACAATTATTATAATAATGTAATAATGATTTATAGAATTATTCCTATTACGTAAAATCCATATCGCCTATAAATGTACTGTATAAATGAAAATGAATATTTCAAAAGTATATTTTACTTACACTATTGAATAGGAAAATTACAATACTTTTGTCCTAATTTCTTCACTTGCAAGAAATAAACCTTTGAGCTTTTATTTTGGAGAAAACACCAAAACACCATGCTGATCGCGTGAGCAAAGAGCGCACTTTTCTTTAAATCACGCAGCACAAACAGACTGCCTATATAGGCTACTTAATTACAGTCTTGTGCTGTTTTATAAAGGCACAAAGCCATATCACGGTTTTGATTTTAGTTTGTTGGCAAAATATAACGCTAGAGACCTTTATGGTATAGGCTATACATTTTACATCTGTGTTGGGAAAAGGGAGAAGAGAGAGTTCGGCAAAAGGCGGATTCGAACTCTGGTCGAACGCATCAAAAGCTGCTTTCTAGCACCCCACGCCCTCGACCTACGCCACTGTAGATATTTAGTGATGTTTGTCTTTAAAACAACAGGTAAAGTAAACTATTAAAAATGTATAAAAAATTTATTTTTTAGGTCGTGTGCGCTGCCGCGGAATAACACTGACAAGTCATCTCTATTCAGTCTGCCGAAGTTACGTTAGCTGGTCTAACGTTACTAGCTTGATCAGTCACACATGAAAGTAATCAGACTAACATACGGTGCGATATTTCAAAATATATACTGTAATTGAGTGTGTATGTACCATAAACAATGACGTGTCGAGGTATCTCTCTCTCTCTCTCCTACTGTTTGAAAAACGCGGACCTGTGATTCCGCTTTGCGAATCGCAAATCAAGCAGTGATTGACAGCGCTCTGATCCAATGGCGTTGGGCATTGTCAGGTTAACAGTAAATTTAGCCCAATGATGTTGGGGGGGCACCAGGGGGGGCCAATCATATTCCAGGGGGGGCCAGTGCCACCCCGTGCCCCCCTTCTAGACACGCCCCTGGTGTGTGTGTCTGGGCATACAATGGTGTCTACCCCGCCGCACATGCTCAGACTAGGAGTCCCCACTCCGCTCGTAGGCCCCTCCCAGACACGCATGAGAGTGATCCGGAGCTCGGAGAAGAGCCTCGGTTGCACGGGACCGCAAGAACGTCGCTGGATCCCGGGAGGACCGGAGAGAGAGACGCCAACGTGGGACTGGAGTTGTGCTCAGGTATTGGATTATTTCACAAGCAAACGAGGCCGTGTTGATCTATTACACTAGCAGTGTGTGACATCCGATCGAATTTGACACGGTTTAGAATGCGAGACTGTAATTACCCGTACAAACGAGATGATCGCGCTGATTTATGTTAATTCCGCGCGCGAGAGGTATCTTGCCACCTGACGGAAGAAAAAAATAATAATATTGCGCCCTTATTTGATGGAGATTCTTGGCTGTTCCAGGCACAATTTGTCATGTCTTTAAAGCCAGTGTGTGAACTGGAAGCCTACTGCATCTCGATACGTTCGGGTAAAGCACAGCCCAATTGTTCTTGAACAGGAAAGGAAATCACTTTCCGTGGCACGTTGTTAATTAGTTGTCCCCACGCCTTGCATTTCTTATTAAGATAAGTTTGACCACCGGTCTGACAGGAATGTAGTCCCTCGGTCGTTAGCAAGAACATAACGTGTTTTAACCCAGAACTGTTAGGCTAATGCAACAAAATTATCTGATGACATGTTTAGTGTTTGAATCGTAAAACCTTATTGTGCAGTTCCGTCAATATTTGGGTAGTAATGTTATCTGTTTGGCCTAATTAGATGAAGTATTTGTAATTATAATTGTTTTAATATATTTTATGATGAATTAGATACATTTGATGACTATTATTGATTAATAATCTATCAGGCAATAGTAATAAATTAGTTTGCTTATTCATTTATTTATAGCTTCCTTTCAAGGAGAAGTCCTATATCAATGTGCAAAGCAATTTTGTTTTCCATAAAGTATAGTAAAATTATATGGACATGGTACCTGGTTTCTAGCTGATCTAAGATTATTAGTTAGTTATTAGTTGGTCAGTTGGTTGAGCAGACGTTCTAAAAACCAGCTTGGTCACCTTAAACTGGAATGACAAATTTGTATCTGGTTTGTTGCTGGTCCAAGTTGGTTTACCAGCTAATGACAATCTTAGGCTGACTAGAAACCTGCCATGCCCCCCAAAAATTTACTAGTAAATTTGACTTTACTACTCTAACTAGTTCACTAGTTCTGTTCTAGCTGATTGTCATTAGTCAAATTGGAATGACCAACTGATAGCTGCATGTTTGTTGCTGGTAAAAGATGGCTTACCAGCTAATGATCAGACTGTATAAATCAACTATCCATGTTCCAAAATACCGCTACCATGTTAATATTGATTCATTAGTTGGGCTAATAACTAATTTACTGCTCTAACTAGTTATGTTTGCTGGTCCAGTCTGATCATTAGATGGTTAGCCAGCCACCATATTATATACTGTAAGCTAGTTTAACCACCATAAATGTGATGACTAACAAGCAGCTGGTTTATTTACCAGCTAATGATGATTATCTTAGACTAGCTAAAAAACAGCCAACGTGTTCCAAATTACAACATCATCTAATAATAACCACCAAATTGTATTTTCCACCATGGCTAAACATTAGTTTACTAGTCAAACTAGTTCATTGTTTAGTGAGAAGAGTGTTAATTAGTACTTAATGCACAATATTTATTTATCGAAACATGCAACTCATTTGTTAATGTATTTGTTCATCTTTTTTAATGTTAGTTAATACAAATACAGTTCATGTTAGTTCACAGTGCATTAACTAACGTTAACAAATACAACTTTAGATTTCAATAATGTATTAGTAAATGGTGAAATTAACATTAACAAAGATTAATATATGCTGTAGCAATGCAGTTCATTATTAGTTCATGTTAACTAATGTAGTTAACTAATGTTAACTAATGAACCTTATTGTAAAGTGTTACCAGAATAGGTTTATGATGTTCCTCTGTGCTTTTTGTGTATTTCTATCAAAACAGTACACAATTATTGTTGTTTGTGACACCAAATAAATAAGAAGTAATATCCAGAAGTGTTGAGATACTTTAAGTCATTCAATTTGTCATCAATAACCAGATTGCATTTCAAAAGTAACGCGTCCAACACTGTCTGCAGTACATTTTTAATTGAGCATATTTTGCGATAGTGATGGACTCAGCAATGCATGTATTAGTCATGGAGTACTGGGGTGATTCTAGGTGTACTGTATGGCTGGTGAGATGACATACTAAATGTATTCATGAGGTGGCTGCAGTGACGCAGCTGGGATACCCTGAAATGGTGATTTGTCGGAGAGGGGAGGAGGTTTTCATCAAGCTCTTTGGTGCACACTGTTTCTCTGCCAGCTATTCCAGTGCAGCTTCCTCTCTTGCGCTCTCACTCTTTTTACCACCTACACTTCTAATGCCACAGTAGGAGTTTCAGTCGGTAGTGCACCATGTTGGCCCTGCTGTCCCGTGGGATTCATACAGTGCATTTTCTTCAGGAACTCAATATTCTGAGTCTCACTCTGTTTTTTTGTTGTTGTTGGTTTTTTTTTTTTTTTTTCAAATGAAGCGCAATGCTTAATAGAGCAGAGACCGCATCATGGATGTGTGAGAGAGTCAAAAGCCTCTATCGGTCTCAATTAGATTACAGTACATCTGTCAATAAGCTTAGTTTTAACATTGCAAATTCATAAAGCCAATATGGTGCTTCTGAACAGATGCATAATCACATAATATTCTTGCTACTTTAATCCCTCAGTTGTACTGTTTGGTACCCTGAAGTTTGAATTCCACTTGCAAGCATCAGCACTGCCTACATGCTTCCTATCGTCAGGAGGACCGTGTAGAGGAGAGAGCGTTTGCTTGTGTGGTGGACATCTCACTGATGTCACGAGTCAGTCACGGGACAAGGCCAGGCACCATCTGCCGTGCTGGCAGTCCAACTGCTGTGTTTTCATTTCCCCAGGTTCTCCAGTCAAGAGTACTGTACAATCAAGTTAACAGCATTTCCAGTACCTAACCAGTCCCTAGCCATGCACTCACAAGTTCTCTGTTAAAAAAAGAGATGCTATAAAGCATTTCAAAGGAAAATTCAGGGTTCAGTGTTAGTTAAGCTCAGTCAACTGCATTTGTGGCCTAATGGTGATTTCCACAAAAATAGATTACCACATTTCTTGAAAAAAAGAAGCAGCAAAAATCTGGTTCATAATGAGGCACTTACAATGCAAATTATTTTGTAGCACTGCACAACATCAGGATGATCAGGCCTTTCTAACTGAGCCTGCAACACATGTTTTTGTCCAGGCTCTTGTCATTTTGAGGCTGGACACTGCAATGATCTTCCCACTGGGCTTCCAACATGAGCAATCAAACCCTTTACAGATGATCAAGTATGGAGTGGCTCGTCTGGTCTTTAATGAGCCAGAGAGAACATACATCACATCTCTGTGTGTATCTCTCTGCGCTGGCTCCCGGTTGCGACTCTTATCATGTCTAAAACATTGGTGCTTGCCTACAGGACGACCACGGGCTCTTGCTCTCTGTAACATTGATTTAGCTTTTCTTTAATAAAATGGAAAAATTATTTTTGGTAATCAGTTTGTAAATATTTATAGTGTGTATAAACATTTTTATTGACATTTATGTTTATAAATTAAAAAATCGTTTTTAGTTATTTTGTTATGTGCTTTCGTCCATTTAATTTTTTAAAGTTTTTGTTTTTATATTTCGTTTTTGCAACCTTTTTTAAAATAAAAAAGATAAATAAATTAAATAAAATTTTATTTGAGCTTTATTTAAAAAAGGAAATGATTTTTAATAGTTTTAGTTAATACAACACTGATGGTCAGCATTATTCTTCAAATTCTGTCGAGCTTACGTAACTTGTATTGAATCCACAACATTCCTTTAATGAACATAATTTATCATTATGTTGTTTGTATAACATGCAAATATGATGTCATTATCATCATCGCCAATTAACGAGATCATCAAGAAATGGAAGAAGCGTCATCCTACATTTGCTAACTTGATATTGCGTGACGATATAATGGAGCTGTTGTTATCCGAAGTCTTTACGTTTTCTCTGCAGAAATGGTGTAAATGTGGCGGTAGAATGACATAAGCTAGGGTTTTCTGTCATTAGTGCTGAGAAAATGGGCAGAAAGCTGAAGACATAATTAATGTTCCTGAAGGTCTGGGAATGGAATGAATAATTCACCGCAGCTCGGCTCTCAAAACTAGCCTCTGAGAGAGCTGTGATTGACAGACTGCCCATGCTTTTCAGACAAGTCGTCGGAAATGTGCAGAGAAATGGACGGAAGTATCCTTTTTAGTATATTTGAACATAAATGGCGTGCTGTATGTGCGTCTCTGGATAAGATGTCATCTGAACTACTTTCAAACTCTTGAATAGCTCTTATAGACTCGTTCAGTCAAAAAAAGTTATTCCCCAGTCATTGGAAGAGGGGTGTTAATCCGACACACTCATCCCAGTAGGCATCGCTTTTACTCTACCAGTATCTGTGGTGAATGCAACTCTGTAATGATACATTCCAGTTCGACCTGGATTTAAAGCAATGTGTCACAGCAGTGCCGGGGCACAGTGACATGGTTGTTCTGCAGGTACAGTTCCTGCCGTGTGACTTCATCTCCTCCTGCCAGACAGAGCAAGTGTGTCTTGTAGATTGTCAAAACTAGAGGGAAGTGTTCCTTCCAATCAATCTCTAAAAAGCAGTTTCATTGTCATCGTATTTCTTTTGTGTGTCAAGTCTCATTGCGTTTTCAGATTCTCTGTCTCATGGAGTCTGGCCAGGTGCACATGTATGACTTTGTTTGGTCCACAATTACGTTTATTCTGGCCCAGAACAGCCCACTTAGACATCTGACCAATGTGTAGTGATTAAATAGTGTTTGTTTTTGGCGTTTAGGATATTCAGTACTTCGAAAGTTTGGGGTTGGTAAGATTTTTTTAATGTTTTTGGTTATTCTCATCAAGACTACATTTATTTGATCAAAAAAAGACAGTAAAAACAGTAATATTTTGAGATATTAATACAATTTAAAAAAAGCTATTTTCAATTTTAGTATATTTTAAAATGTTATGTATTCCCGTGATGGTAAAGATGAATTTTCAGCATCATTACTCCAGTCTTCAGTGTCACATGATCCTTCAGAAATCATTCTAATATGCTGATGTGCGTGTTGTTTAAAAAACATTTCTTATTATTATCATCTTGAAATCAATTGTGCTGCCTAATGTTTTTGTGGAGACAGTGAAAAACCTTTTTTTAGGATCCTTTGATGAATAGATAGTTTAAAAAGCAGCATTTATTTGAAATATAAATCTTTTGTAACATTTATTTACTGTCACTTTTGATTAATTGTATGCATCGTTGCTGAATAAATGTAATATTTTCTTTAAAAGAAAACTCATACTGAGCCCAAACTTTTGAACAGTAGTGTATATGATACTTAATATTAGACCAATATGGAAATAGGAATTCAAATAATGACATGATAGTCAACTTCAAAAAAACCAAACGGAATATACATTTGTGCCTGTGAATATCTAGTTAGCTCAAGTGCCTCAAACAAAAGATTTGATGCTGCTAACCTATCAAACGTTTCAACCTGTTCTTCCATACTTACAGAAAGTGAATAAAGCCACCCAATACTTATAGAACTGGAGATTTCAGTCCACTTGTTTTTGTGAGCAATATGAACAAACACCAAGCTAGAAATTCATGCATGCAATACGCACATATGTTCCTGAAAAAGAAGGTGATGAGATCTTTACAGCAGCAAGAACACCTTGTACTGTTTCTGTCTTACATTGGCATATCTCTCTCTCTCTCTCTCTCTCCTCTCTCTCCTCTCTCTCTCTCTCTCTCTCTCTCTCTCTCTCTCTCTCTCTCTCTCTCTCTCTCTCTCTCTCTCTCTCTCTCTCTCTCTCTCTCTCTCTCTCTCTCTCTCTCTCTCCTCTCTCTCTCTCTCTCTCTCTCTCTCTCTGTTTGTGTTGTCCCTCTGTAGGCTGAAAGATGTTCTCGTCTGTGAAGGCCTTTGAGGGGCAGCATTACTCCACCCTCAAGAGGCAGTGTCTACAGAGTGGAGCGCTGTTTGAGGACCCACTGTTTCCAGCCGTAGACGACTCGCTCTTCTACCTGGGTAACAGGATTGGCCGTGTGCACTGGAAAAGACCAGCGGTCAGTGCTTAGAACTCACCATTTACAGTTGCAATAATTCATTTAGCAGATAGCAATGTGAATGAGACAAACCGGAGGCCTGCATCAAAATCAGTCAAAATGACCTTACCGGTTGAGCTGGGTACAAAATTAATATTTTAATTCAGCAAGGATGCATTAATCAAAAGTGACATAAAAGACATTTATAATTAAAACATTTTTCTATTTGAAATGCTGTTCTTTTAAAGAATATTGATGATATATGACATATCACAAGCAGCTCAGCTGTTTTGAACATTGATGATATGAAATGTTTCTTGAGCATATTAGAATTGTTTCTGAAGGATCATGGGGCACTAAAAACTGTAATGATG
Organism: Chrosomus eos; assembly: GCA_036326025.1. Taxonomy (NCBI): domain Eukaryota; kingdom Metazoa; phylum Chordata; class Actinopteri; order Cypriniformes; family Leuciscidae; genus Chrosomus; species Chrosomus eos. The sequence continues at coordinate 19,771,039 of CM070834.1, forward strand.
CTGAAATGCTCAGCAAGATGCTAAGAAATTTTAGAACACAGCACAGATGTGCTAAAAATAGGATTCTGCTTGTTATAGCAATATATATGTTGATCAGTAACATATCGTTTGTGATTTATCAAAAGTATAATAAATAATCTGTGTTACTCAAGCCAAGGCAGAAGGAAAGGTCAGCCTGAGGCATTCATCCATAATGGAGGTCTGTCATCCATCATCTGATGACACAGAAATTCCTAAACTAAATTACAGTTTTTGTTTTGGACTTTGTTTTTCTGAGAATTGTTACACAGGGTTGTTTTTGACCATACAGTGTCAATATTAGTCCAGAAGGACACATTAGCTTGGTAAAACCTCAATGGTGTGGGGAAACAGCCATCAACAGGCTTCTTGAAGCATCATGATGGTTTTCCTGTGCTTCGTTTCTGAGTTAACGATACATTACAGCTTCCTAAAAAACGATCTGTAACATTTCGAATCCCAGAGATGCTAGGAATGTGATAGTCCCCCCCTGCGCCTGTCTTGCCCAGGGGCATACTAAGTGTCAAGCCTGTCCAAGTCAATTATCCCTTTCTCTCACTCACTCACTCCTGGAACTAGGTTTATTCTAGCATTTAGTTTTTTCAGTTTTTTTGTGATTACCTTCACAGATAAAAAGCCTGAAAATGGACATAATATCCAAAAATCCTTGGAATCCTTAGAACCTAGTGAGGTGCCTGTTGTAAAAAACTAAAAAACATTTTAAGGCATCATAAGGCTAAAAAAAAAACAGCCAACAGGCCAGCCTGATGAGGCTTAGACACCGTTTTTTTTTTTTTTTTTACTATTTTTTATATTTATATTTAGCTTTAATGCATTTTAATTTCTGTTTTAGTATGTCATCTTAATTTTAGTTTGTTGCCAATGCAATATTTCTAATTTTTACGTTTTTTTAAAGGTTGGACAGTAGTCCGTCAATCAAACCCATAACACACACCCCTCCCCGCAGCGTGCGCATACTCAAAGCTCGTGACGCATGCGTTTCTCGTCAGTAAAGCCGGTTCCATGATTAGTAGTAAATCGTCATTACAATCTCTCACGCATCTGAGTTCTCTTACGAGAGTATCTCTCGTACTGCGTAATAGCTTACGCTATGAGGAAAACTCTTTTCATCGAGATATTGAAGCCAAAAAATTATCCTTAATTTTTAATCAATGTAAAACGCTTTGCAGCAGCAAGCAGACATAGGCGAGACAGCTTGCGCGCCTATTGGCTGTCTTGCGGCAAAAGCAGCAGCCTATCGAGAGAGGCTCTGCGTGACGTCATGACGAATGGGGGCACTTCGCGCCCATATCGTCACGTCCCGCCAGAAAGGGCGTGGTCTCGCCCTATAAACAAACTCGATAAGCTGCCATACACTGATTTTTCAACTCTTCAGCGAAGCTCACGCATCGCTGGATCCGGATGAGAAGCCGCGCCGTCGACCTGTAGCCTTCATCGGGACGTGCCTTTGAGCCTGGAGTCGCTGGCCTCGCCGCCTTCAGCCGCCGTACCTGCTGCGCTTTCCGGCGTACATATCCTTTCCTCTGCCTTAGAGTGTGTGTGTTTGCTATATTTGCATTTTTCTCCCACTACCTCTAAAAGAGCTGCGTCTTTTTAAAGATGCCTTCCTGTGGCTCTTGCCGAGCCCCACTCAGCGATGAGGACCGCCACGTCATCTGCGTGTCCTGCCTGGGTGAGGATCACGTGGCCATCGCGCTCGCTGACGGCGGATGCCATCATTGTGAGCGGCTGCCTATGGTGACTCTGCGGACTCGCCTGGCGTCGTTCTCCGAGCTCGCATTCCAGCCCACCGTGATGCCGCGCCGCAAGAAGCGCCGCGCCCAGCGCGCTCCCGAGCTATCTTCTGCCCGCCAAAGCTCGCCGGTTCGCCCGCCAGCTTCGCCGGTTTCGCTCGAGTCGCTCCAAATGGACAACGGCCGCCGTCTGCCGCCGCGTCCGCACTTGAGCTCGACGAACCTACCGGAGCCGGCATTGAAACTGAGCCGATGCGTCCGCTCTCTCAAGCCATGGATTACATCGGCCTCGACTGAAAGGCTCCCGCGCAACTAACGCGCAACAGGCTGGACGGACGCTTTCTAGGGAAAGACGAAGCTCCGTCACAGTCGAGACCCTTCCTCCCTGAAAGGTGAGAAACATTTGTGCCTAACGCTATCCGAGATGACGGAAGCTGAGCGCTCCGTGTTACTTGACGCTCTCGCTCTGCTGGACGCCGCCCCCCTCAGCGCGGGCCCCGGCCGAGGATTGAGATAAAGCCCGAGGTCTCAAGGCCTTCCTAGTCTCTCTAGGAAAGCGACGGTGTTCAGTTCCCGCTGAGGCCGGATTTCCACCAAAACTTCTCGCTCATTCAGTTCCAAACAATGTGACTGTTCCAGTGTATTTCGCAGTGAGCACGCTGGTTCCACAGCCCGCTTGCCTGCGCACAAAGGCCGTCGTTTCGGCTAACCACAACAGCGCCGCCAGGCCCGAGATCAAACACCGCGCTCTCGCTCTGCTGGACGCCGCCCCCTCAGCGCGGGCCCCGGCCGAGGATTGAGGTAAAGCCCGCTGCGGCCGGATTTCCACCAAAACTTCTCGCTCGTTCAGTTCCATGCGTTGTGACTGTCCCAGTGTATTTCGCAGTGAAGCAGCCGGTGTCTCAGCCCGCTTGCCTGCGCACAAAAGCCGTTTCTATGGCTACCCAGATAAATCCAATAAAGTGTGCATTTTCTGGTGTTCCGGCCACGGCCGATGGTGTTACGAGTGTTGTAAGAATGCCCACGTCCCAGTGCCCATTCCCACACCCAGACACAGCCCGCCACGGTGCAGGGCTAGCACAAATAAAACCGACTCAGGTCGGTTGTGCAGAAAATGTAGTGAACGCGCCCATACAATGCCCGCTTACACTACACGATGCGTGTCCCTTGGTTTCTGTAAAAACGAAACTAACACACATTCAGTCGGCGCGAGCCGACGGTGTTCTCAGTGCAGTAAATGTGCTCGCTGTCCCGCGCCCGCATTTCCTCACTGACACGCCGAATCCCACGGGATTCACCCCCGCTCGCTTTCTCTGCACAACCCGTCACAGAGAAGCTGAGCGCGGGTAGGCTGCCCGCTGTGATTAGCGCGCACCCCGCCTCGCACGCTGTATACACAGCGTTGATTCAGTCGGCGCGAGCCGAGTGTTCTCAGTGCAGAAAATGTGCCCGCTGTCTCGCGCCCGCATTTCTCACAGACACGCCGAATCTCACGGGATTCGCCCCCGCTCGTTTTCTCTGCACAACCCGTCACAGAGAAGCTGAGCGCGGCCAGGCTGCCAGCTGTGATCAACAACAGTGATTCAGTCGCGCGAGCTGACAGTATTCTCAGTGTAGTAAATGTGACCGCATTTAGTAAATGTGCCCACATTCTCTCACACACGCCGAATCCCACGGGATTCGCCCCGCTCGCTTTCTCTGCGCGTCCCGCCATAGAGAAGCTGAGCGCGGCCAGGCTGCCCGCTGTGATCAGCGCGCCCCCCCGCCTCGAACGCTGTAAACACGGTGTTGTGTTCTCAGTACACAGGGGCTCTCGAGCGGCCGTCCTGCCGCGGCCAGAGCCCAGATTTCATTCTACCCCTAGCTATTCACGCAGATGCGTGGCCAAGGCTTCCCGGGTATCAGAATGGGTGTTGAACACTATAACGAGAGGCTATTCGCTACAGTTCGCTCGACGCCCCCGCCGTTATACGGCGCGCGTCGAAACTACGGTGAAAAGCGAAGTGTTTCATCTACTTCGAGCCGAGATAGCGAAACTACTGAGAAAAGGGGCTATAGAACCTCTATCTCAGGGCGAAGGGGGCTTATACAGCAGATATTTTCTGGTACCGAAAAAGATGGAGGGCTCAGACCCATTCTAGATCTGCGACTGCTGAACAGAACGCTTGTGAAGCGCCAGTTCAAAATGCTTACGACCAGGAAAATCCTCGCGCAAGTGCGCCAAGGAGACTGGTTCATGTCAATAGATCTGAAAGACGCCTATTTCCAAATATAAATGGCGTCCCATCACAGGCGATTCTTGAGATTCACCTTCGAGGGCCAGGCATATCAATACACAGTCCTGCCGTTTGGCCTGTCCCTAGCACCCCGTACGTTCACGAAGTGCATGGACGCGGCACTCGCCCCCCTGAGACTTCGGGGCATGCGAGTTTTGAACTACTTGGACGATTGGCTGATTCTAGCTCGTTCACGAACAGAGCTCATAGAACACAGGGCCGCATTACTCGAGCACCTCGAGGAGCTGGGCCTTACAGTCAATTGGGCGAAGAGCTCACTGCTCCCCAGTCGGAAAATTTCCTTTCTGGGAACAGTGTTGGACTCGCTATCCATGACGGCACGCCTGTTACCGAAGCACGGATTAAATATTCAGCACGTCGCGAAATCCTTCCGCCACGGCGCTATAGTCCCGCTCAGAAGGTTTCAGAAAATGCTGGGTCTGATGGCCTCAGCAGCCTCCGTACTCCAGTTGGGCCTGCTCCGCATGCGCCCACTGCAGCTATGGCTAAAAGCACGAGTTCCCCCAGGGCGTGGACCGCGGGTCTATTTCGCCTCAGGGTCGACCTTCAGTGCGTTTCAGCTCTGAAACTGTGGAAAGTGACCGACTGGTATCAGTCAGGTGTGAGTCTGGGGATCGCCTCGGGTGTGAAGGCGGTGTCTACGGACGCCTCCACATCGGGGTGGGGAGCGCTGCTCGAGGGCAGACCGCTAGCTGGCCTGTGGTCAGTACGGGAGAAGCTCCTTCACATAAACTGCTTGGAATTAATAGCAGTCGACAGAGCGCTACGGCGCTTCTGTCCCCAGATAAAAGGCCACCACGTCTTGGTCCGATCAGATAACATGTCAGTGGTGGCGTACATAAATCGCCAGGGCGGCGTCAGGTCCCGAAACCTTTACAGGCTGAAGGAACGCCTCCTGGTCTGGGCTCAGCACAACCTGCTCTCGCTGAGAGCGGCGCATGTGCCTGGTCACCTAAATGTGGGGCCCGACAGGCTGTCCAGAAACAACGTCCCAGCAGGAGAATGGTCGCTGTACCCGCAGACGATCCAGCTGCTGTGGGAAACGTTTGGCAAAGCGCAGGTGGACCTGTTCGCGTCCCAAGAAAACGCTCATTGCCCGAGATTCTTCTCGAAAAGCCGGGACGCGCTGGCCCATGTTTGGCCCCGCCGCCCCCTATATGCTTTTCCCCCTGTCTCACTCCTGCCTCAGGTGTTGGAGCGAATCAGGAGGGAGGGATGCCCAGTGCTACTCATAGCTCCGCTCTGGACAAACCAGTCTTGGTTCCCTGTCCTGATGCAGCTGACCAGCGCTGCCCCATGGCCTTTACCGTTGAGGAGAGACCTTCTCTCTCAGGCGGAAGGCTCGATTTGGCATCCTCGCCTGGATTTGTGGTCCCTGCACGCATGGGCCATCAACGGGTACCCGCTGACCTCCCAGAGGGAGTGTTAAACACGATCGCGCAGGCTAGAGCCCCGTCTACCAGACGGCTCTACTCCTCGAAATGGTCTTTGTTCTCTGCTTGGTGTCAAGCGCAGGGCTTTTTCACCTGTAGACTGCGGGGTTACGGAAGTGCTTTCCTTCCTTCAGGAGCTACTGGATAAGGGCAGGACCCCATCCACGCTCAAAGTATACGTGGCGGCCATAGCAACGTTTGCAAAACCGCTGTCTGGCCAGTCACTGGGAAAGAACGACTTAGTCGTGCGTTTCCTTAGAGGAACTCGGAGGCTAAACCCTCCCAGGCCCCCTTCAGTCCCGACATGGGACCTTTCCACAGTCTTGGAGGCCATGAAAGGTGCCCCATTCGAGCCAGCGTTTCTTACGGCTCTTGCTTCAGTGAAGCGCGTAGGGGACTTACAAGCGCTTTCAGTAAGCGTGTCATGCATGGAGTTTGGGCCTAATGACTCAAAGGTCATACTCAAACCTAAGCACGGCTACGTGCCGAAATCCCTCAACACACCGTTCAGGGCCCAGGTGATTTCCCTGTCTGCCCTTCCGGTTCTCAATGAGGAGGACGACGCGACTCTTCTTTGCCCAGTCAGGGCATTAAGAGCTTATGTGTCCCGCTCGTCTGGGTTCAGACAGACCGAGCAGCTTTTCGTTTCGTATAGCGGGCATTCCAAGGGGCTTGCCGCTTCGAAACAGAGCCTATCCAGATGGATAGTCGATGCCATAGCGCTGGCTTACACTTCCAAGGGCTTGCAGTGCCCCTTGGGTGTCAGAGCGCACTCCACGAGAGGCGTGGCCTCGTCGTGGGCATGGTCTAGCGGGGTCACCCTGCAAGATATCTGTACGGCCGCGGGCTGGGCCTCGCCGTCTACATTTATAAAATACTATAACCTGGAGGTGCCTGCCTTACAAGCTAAGCTTTTGGCTATCTAGACTTCAGTGCTATCTGCCCGCTGTGCGGCTCGGATGCTGAGTGTTTGGCATGCGCATCGTTCAGACCGATGCAGCAGCTCCATGAGTACTGGCACAAGTAGGGCCACCCAGTTTAGGCTGAAAGCTTTCACCCTGGCTGCGTGGTTTAATGGTCATATGGTTAGCCCCTGTGGGTCTATCTATAAGGAGAAATGCTTCCAGCCTCTCCTTTTTTTTACTCTGTGAGTGTATGGTGATTATGCACTACATGAGCCCTGGGCCTTTGCCCCTGGGACTTTGGTGTTGGATCCCTATCCGCACGGCGTGTTACACTGTGTTCCCCATAGCGTAAGCTATTACGCAGTACGAGAGATACTCTCGTAAGAGAACGTACTCGGTTACTAACGTAACCTCGGTTCTCTCTAGAGAGGGAACGAGTACTGCGTATCTTGCCGTGCTTGGAATACGCTCTGGTTCGCTTCGGCGATGAAAAATCAGTGTATGGCAGCTTATCGAGTTTGTTTATAGGGCGAGACCACGCCCTTTCTGGCGGGACGTGACGATATGGGCGCGAAGTGCCCCCATTCGTCATGACGTCACGCAGAGCCTCTCTCGATAGGCTGCTGCTTTTGCCGCAAGACAGCCAATAGGCGCGCAAGCTGTCTCGCCTATGTCTGCTTGCTGCTGCAAAGCGTTTTACATTGATTAAAAATTAAGGATAATTTTTTGGCTTCAATATCTCGATGAAAAGAGTTTTCCCCATAGCGTAAGCTATTACGCAGTACTTGTTCCCTCTCTAGAGAGAACCGAGGTTACGTTAGTAACCGAGTACGTTTTCGCTCGTGCATGATTGCGCGTCCGTTCTTCGAATGGGTGGAGTCAGTGCCAGCGTTGGAGGAAAGAAAGAAGGACCATTTGAATTGTGTATTTTCAAAATCTGCGGTTGTTTTCCAAATCACATACCCCACCTTTAACTTCAGGTTTTTCATTTTATTTTATTTTTAAGTTTTATTTGAATTGCTGAAAACTTGTTAATAGTTTTTGTATTAGTTAACAATAACAACATTGTAGTCAGCATCATTATATTGCCTTCAAAGATTTTTTGGACAAATTAACATTGTTAACGACGTATGGATGAGCTTGGTGAAAATGTCTGCACCAACCAAAATGGATGTAAAATGTTGAGGGGGGGGGATCATTAAATACTGAAAAAATATAAGAAAGCAGTTAGCATGATTCCATTACCATTTGCAGCCTTATCAACGTGCTAATGCCAGAGTGAACAGCTGTATTTGTACTGCCATGTAAACAGTCTAAATATGCCATATCTTGTTTTATAAGCTTTATTTCAGTTTGTATTCTGCGTATAGCTTATATACACCAGATAGCTGTGTTTGTAGAGTAGACAGCAAGGCAGCTCCTTTGATTTAGAGCTGTAAAATACCTTTGCTTGACGGTTTTTGCTTAGCTGTGTGTGTTTTTGTGTTTTTTTTCTTTTGCTCAAACACACACTCAACTGACGTATTTTAGACAAGTGTTTTATTGATTAATCTGAAGTCTGAGCCCTTTTGAAGGTTTTAAATAGATTTGTTAGATTCATTGTTGATAAAAAATCTGAATCCTAAAGAACTGTCAGAAATGAGAAGGCAGCAATTAATCAAGTTATGATGGATTGATATTTATTCAGATCAATGAAACTCAAAATGACCTAGCATTGCTTTTAGAGGGACGACAGCGGCTTGAAGCAACTCGCCGCACCAAACCGAATTTGTATTCCTGTCTGTTTGAATCAAGCTTTGACTGAATAACATTCTTCTGTAATGACTGACTGAGTGGTAATATCAGAGGGTCTGATGGAAAATCAGTCATGCACTGTGAGTGTATCAAGCTTTATATGCAGGACACAAACAAAAACAGAGATTCAGTGTCACACGTCTGGGTTTCTTGGCTCTGAAATAGAGAAGTGTGTCTGGCGTGTGCAGTGTGTATGTGTTTTGCCTCATCAATTTGACATCATTGCACTTCGTTCTCACACACCATGGGGGCATGATGACATGTCTCATCTCTAGTGGTTTACACGAGTTGTTGAGGAGGTGAGAGAAGCCCAGCGCTGAAAGAATGAAATGTTGCTGGTGTGAGTGCTGGGCTGGATGTGTGCCGGCCGGGGTAGCGAGGAGAGTCCTCGCCTGCTGAGCTGTGGAAATGATTTCGGATAGCAAAAAGTGAAAGACAAATGAGTGTTGTGAGAGTGAGAACTTGAACTGTGAGAACATGTATTTTATACCTCCAGAGAACAACCGAACCAGGAGGGGTGATATATATATATCCATCTGTTATCAGAAGAATCAGCTTTAAAAAGGTATTACAGTTTATTAGGTGCTTATTAAAGCATTTAGTCTTTTACCAGCGCTCATTTGTGGCGGCTCCTCTGAGAGATCTTCAATACGGAGGCAGAATGAGTTATAGCCTGTGATTTGCTACATTCCCCTCAGCTGCTGTCACTGTGCCCAGTGTATGTCAGCTGTTTAAAGGGACCCAGATCTTTAGTTTTAGGTCACTACAAATCTCACTCATTCCCCGTTGTTTCTGGGCAATGTGTGGTTGTGACGAGGCCGGTGCAGAGGTGTGCTAGATGCTGTCAGACCAAAAGTCATTTGATGTATAACAGCTTTCAGCGCTGCACTACTTCATCTACATTCATAACTATTATTAAATTAATTAAAGAGTCTGTGCCCTGGTTCTGTGTTTTTCAAGTACTTTTTGTGTTTTCACCTCTTTTCATTAATCAAAATGAAGCTAAATGTACTATATTTTTTTGGAAAAAGTACAATGTTTTTAGACAAGGAGACAGATTTGCTAACAGCTTGCACCAATGCAAACCCTGTTTTGGGGTTAAAAAAAAGCTGTCAGGATTTACTAAAAACAAGCAGTGAAACATTAGCACTGAAAAGGCGTGGACAGATTAATCATGCAAGGTGATTTACTAAGGTTTGCACTAGTCAATTAATTTACTGGCATTTGCACCATTATTTAACGACCAAAAAAGAGCATGTCTTGAACTTTTGGTAGATTGCGTTGGTCATAATGGAAATGATCCGGCTGTGTCTTTGTTCTTTCATTTGCCAGTAGATCATGCGTAGAACTTCCCACTCCCGTCCCATCCCATCCCGGCCCCACGTGCCCTGTTTAGTACATCTGGCCCATAGTCTTCTTTGCAGTCTTTCTTAAAAAAAAAACTTTTTTTACACTGGGTGCATGTTAGCTATTCACACAAGGATTTTTTTCTTCTTCTTCTCACCAATTTCACACTCCTCTCCTCTCCCTCCTCTCTCCTCTCTCTCTCCTCTCTCTCTCTCTCTCTTCTCTCTCTCTCTCTCTCTCTCTCTCTCTCTCTCTCTCTCTCCTCTCCTCTCTCTCTCTCTCTCTCTCTCTCTCTCTCTCTCTCTCTCTCTTCTCTCTCCATCCTCAAGGAGCTGTGTGAGGATCCTCACTTGTTTGTGGATGGGATCAGTGCCCATGATCTGCACCAAGGGCAGCTGGGAAACTGCTGGTTTGTGGCGGCCTGCACCAGCTTGGCTTCCCGAGAGTCTCTGTGGCAGAAAGTAAGTTATGGAGTGTGTAAACGTGTGTATATCCTGTATTTAATGTTCCCTCTAAGCTACGACTTTGCTCCCGCTAAGATGGAAAAAGATACCAAAATATTTGGGAAAAAGCTAGAGATTTCTTGAATCAGAGCTAAATAAAGCAACAGCTTTTAAAATGGAGTCCGTCTTAAAGCCCATTGGTTTTCAGTATGGAAGTGCAACTGTGAGAAGATTGTGTGGAAATACTCAGCATTGATTAATTTGCAAGATAAGGAGAGCATCCTTGAATATGGAGGCCATTTAAATAATAATAATAATAATAAAATCAATATGTTAGATTATTTGATAATTAAATAATAGTTACTATAAATAATGTATGTCATTGTAATGTAATGTAATTTAATTTATGTTGTTATTATTATCTTTAAAAATGATAGAATTATAGAATTTAATCATTTATTATATTATTATATATCATATGTCATTTGTGGCTAAATGGGTTTCCTAATAGAAACAGGTTTTGCTCAGCAAGCACAAAATGATAGTAGATTTTTGCCTACATGAATCACTTTTCCTCTGATACTGTATGCCTGCAGAGGTCTCCCATTAGACCTGCATTGACAGATTAAAACCTGCTTGTTCTGTCAGCAGGGCTTGACATTAACTTTTTTTTCTCACCAGCCACTGTGGATAGTGGTTTTCCAAAGTTACGAGACACTCAGCACCTTGACTGGCTTAAATTTTAACTGATCTATAGACATTTTTTATATTATTTCATAATTTGGCAGCAGTTATATTAGGCTGCTGTCACTTTAAGACCTGACGCACTGTAAGTGCCAGTAAGCAGAACACTCACAAATATCAGCTTATTGAAATAACCAGTTTTCCCCATTTACATACAAACCAGTAACCTGACAATACATGTAAACCACGTATACATGACTTTATTTATAAATCAGGTCATGCCTCTGTGTGCAACATTTGTTATGTTGGTTGTGAAGTTAAATAAAGCTTGCAATATGTCAGCGGGAAACTTACAGCTGATACGTTAACCTTTTCATGCAGTTACAGATGCAACGTTTTGACTGAACCACTTCTACTTCTGCTGCATGAGAGCAAATTTTTTTAATTTTCTGGGTCATGAAAGAGTGCGTTTTTGATATATTTCCTTCTTCCTTTTCTGCAACTGTGCAACCTTCTCACTCTGTCTGGATGTGTTTAAATCTGCATAAAGAACGCGTTTCTGTCACACATCACACATGCGCACTTCAATAAGCCGACAGAAAGAAGGTTAATGCGTTTACATGCTGCGCGAAATCAAAGTAAGAGGCAAAAAACGACCTATGTCAACCAGTTTTAGCTTAAGCCTTTTATGACCTTACTCCGATAAAAGAATACGGAGTTTACATGACCACGTGTGTTTTCAGTTTTTTCATAATCTGCATGTAAACGCACTCACTGATCCATTATACTGTCACACATACGTTTTCTTTCTAAACGTTCACTTAAATTGTGAACGTTCAAAACATAACTGTGTTTATGTGAATACTTGCCAAGACCAGCATTTTGGTATTAGTATTGTGTGTTTTTAACTGTTTAAGCACAATAAGCAGGGAAAATTAACTCAATTTAGTACTGAGAGGTGGCTTTATGTGCTCACACTTTGGGTTTGAGTAAAACTAGCGCAAAACGTGCAATCCCATGCCAAAATGCAAGCCCTGTAACACCAACAATATTCATCCGGAGCAAATGAAAGGAGTGAGTGAGAAGAGGCGGGTTTGTGTGTCAACTCGCTGTCGGAGAGATCATGAGAGAGCGGAAAATGAGTATTGGAAACGTTTCAAATATTTCAGTATCGGTATGTATAATGTATGTTGTTGACAACACTACATTGCACTTTTATTTTTTTTTTACGTTTATTATTTCAGATACCTTTTTAAAAGACTACAATTGAAAAATGTATATATTAGGGTAGACTGGGTACAGTTGAGACACTTTTTGCGTTTTGATTTTTCACACAAAAATAGATACTGAAAAGAAGTGAATTTCTACATGACATGCCACATGATATTTCATTAGATTGTAGACTAAAATATTATCAATCAATAATACCCATAAGTAGTTTATATTTTCCACAATTAGCTCATAAAAATAAGGTGCTTTTTGTCTTAACTTTGTCTCAACTGTACCCATATGTGGTACAGTTGAGACAGTGCCATGGTACAGTTGAGACACCCTTTTTTAATGATGTAAAGGCAACTAAATGTTCATTGCAAATATAATAAATAGACAAATAAAGAAAAAAAAAACAATTGGGCAACATGTTTATTTATTTATCCATTTAAATTCATTAATTTTATTTAAATTAGCACTTGTTAAAATATATAAAACAGGAACAATATATTTATTATATTTATTAATAATACACAGTTTAAATATCACAAATATCAAATTTTATTTTAATTTGGGTCATATGCTGGCTAATTACGACGTTAAACCTGTTATTATAACACTGAACAACTAAACAGTGTGTTTCTTAATAGAAATCTATCGGGGGTACAGTTGATACACTGTGTCTCAACCATACCCCACTGGCCACCTCGCACATTTCTCTAGATTTTGCAATGATCTTGCATGACACAATACCATGAAATATGCCAGTTTTTAGAGCACAGAATAACGTTTGTGATGATACTAGTTACGTTTAACAGTTACATACGGATAATAAGCTATTCATTGTGGAGTGTGCATGGTGAAGTGAACGTCCTACCTTAGAAAAAAAACTTTTGCCGATATCTTCGGATCGGTGATGCATCCATTGTTCAAATTTCCCACGACCAAAGAGGACACTAATACGCATGTGCACAGCAAAAATCACAACTTGTGCTTGCTGCGCACGCAAGTTATTTAAGGTGTCTCAACTGTACCTATGTCAAAATTAAACTCGCCAATGTGGCTAGTAGGAATGACTATTACACGCCACTGCTCAAATACACCCGCATTTGACAGGAGTGGATGTCAAGCCTTGTCTGTCGAAATATCTATATGTTATATCTTATATATTGAGTGTATTAAGCTATAAAGTAAAACAGTCTCTATGAGCTTTATTAGCAGCTGTAAGTTGTAGGTTTCCATAGGAGCTGTGTGCTCTTTTAAAAACCATTACCTGATGATGGTTAAACAGGGGAGAGATCTGCTCACCTGTGGCTTCATGAATGTACACACACACAAACCGTGTAGTCCCAGCCGGTACTACAGTAACTGTATTTCAGTTTCTGTTTGTAGCTTTGGTAGTGGTAGACAGGTAAAGAGTGCTATTGTTTCTGAGCTGTTAATTAGTCATAAATGTTAAGTTTCAGTCTCCCTGCATCCTCCCCAGGGTGTGAGGTGTTTTCTCCTGCCTGGGGAAACATTTCCTCTCCCCTAGAAACACATCACCATGAAGGAGATGACTTATGGGGCTTTCCAATGTGACTCCTCTCCCCCGTCCTGCCATTTGTTTTCCTGACAGGGTCGGGCATTTGATAAATGAGAGTGTGTGTGTGATACTATCTATGCCCTGTGTCTTTGCATCAACCTTTTATCCCACCCAATCACATGCACTCAGCACGGATACTTCCTCAAGGGCAGCGGCTCGCAACCAGGGGGCCTCAGCAAACTTCCAAGGTGGCCACAAGATAACTTAAAATAATTTAAAACAAGACAAAACAAGCATTCGAAATAAACCAAAACAACTCAAATTTAATTCACACCCTCAACTTTTCTTTAAAGAACCAGTATTACCACAGTCTAGAAAAACCTCAGGTAGTCTCATTATAGAAGTGTAATTTCTAAATCTGGAAATGTCTTGTAAATTAATAAAATCTTATAACTCCATGGGCATTTGTTTATACTTACAGTGTGTATATATATATATATATATATATATATATATATATATATATATATATATATATATATATATATATATATATATATATATATATATATATATATATATATATATATATATATTATTATTATTATTATTATTTTATTTACTATTATTATTATTTTTTATCCTTAAGTCGATCCTTATCTATAAAATCATGAACAACTGGAAGAGTCATGTGGCTTTCAAATATTGTTGCGGACATTGGGGCGCCTTGGAATCAAAAAGATTGAGAACCACCGCTCAAGGCCATCATAACCCAATAAAAGTTATTTGCATCAATTATTCAATGGATAAATGACTACGACTACTAAAAGCACAAGTTTTGCTTTTATTCATAAATAATTTCACAGTCACAAAAACAGCTAAACATGAACAATCACACAGATACAGCTCATCAAATTGCATAAAATATTCACGACTTTGTCATAATTTTATAGGTTTTTAGGAACATCATTTTATGGTCTAACTACTTAAAGTACTAGGTCTAGGTTAAGCATACCGTACCCTTCAGGTTCTCTCACTTGGAGATCTGGAATTCAATGGAGCAGTCGATGCTCTCCGGATTCAAGCCGTCTTCAAAAGCGAACAGGAAATACATCACCTTACGGACTTTGGCCAGCTCGGCTATCCTCTCGCCGAACTCCTGGGCATCAGCCTCATAGCATTGAATGAGATCGTCGTTTGTGCTTTTCCAGAAGAGCCCTGTTGGTTCGAGGAGCTGGCGGGTCATGAGATTGGTGAGGTCGGGCGTCCAGAGCTGGGAGGTGGCAATGATGTTGAGGCGGCCAGGGGTGGACATGCGGATGTTCCAGCGGGTGAAATGCAGGGCCTGTTCGGAGAAGTCCAGGCGGTAGACGTGCTCACTGAGCCTCAGTAGACGCTCTCCGTCCTGGCGTTTCTGGCCCCGCTGCTGCAGAGACTGTGCGCGCAGACGCATGATCTCTGTCAGCTGTACATCAGGGTTGAACATCAACTCAGTAGACATGTTCCTAGTGAAGATGTTTTGAAACCTGAATGAAAAATTTCTTCTCCTTGTTTTTTTTTCTTTATTTTTCTTGCCTAGCCGAATTAGGCTTGTCATCCACCGCGTGAACTCCTCGGCTCTCTGTTGATGTCTTCTGCCGTGTAAGTGCCACAATGAGCCTTTGTGCTCTGAAACCGACTTATTTCACATTGGGAGTTTTTGTTTAGATGTTTGTTGCTCTCGGCAACAGCAATGCCGGGTTCAAGAGGGAATTTGAGACATCTGTGTTTGCTACATGTGTGTTTGTTTCACATTCACCTGTCCATAAAGTTGACCTGGAACAGGAGCTGATTCTGTTAGAGGTGAACAGAACTGTGTGCTTCACCTGCAGTCAGTATCACAGTGTCCAGATAATGGACCTGCTTCTCTTGGAACAATTACCACAGAGGTGTACTTGAAATCTAATCTCTGTACTGTCCCAAAGGACTCGCTCAGGATGAAAGAGATGTAGTTCTGCTAAACAGCCTTCAAATCACCCTGGTGTCCTACCCACAATAGACTTTAACATTGAGGAAAACCTGCATATACCTGCATTTATGAACATTTAAAGTGATGAGCAATGATCCATCAAATATTACACTGAACAATATTGGAAATTCATCTGGTTTAGTGTTCATTTTTATACAGATTTTTGGTGTTGTTGTCATTTTTTTTTTTGGAAGACAATATATTTTAAAATTAGTCAATATTTTTTCATGTCATATTTAAGTAATTTTATCCATATTCCTCTGACTAAAATTAAATGTATTTAAGTCTGCGAACATATTTATCTCAACAAAAAATAACATTCACAGTAGTTGACGATTAAATAAAAAATTAAAAAGCACACTAAACCTAAACTGAAAAAATATATATATATATATTAAAAATATAAAAATGACACAAGCACAACACATTTACTAAGACTTGAACTAAAATTAAAACTGTAAATATACAAATAAAAGCAAATTTTAAATATTAATCAATACTATAATAGTTTATAAATAATAATAACTACACTAAAAATAGGTCTGTGATTTGTCACCAGTTCTAGTAAGCACTACATGTCACTTCTGTGTCTTTCAAGGTTATTCCAGACTGGAAGGAGCAGGAATGGGATCCAGAGAAGGAAGACTCTTATGCAGGAATATTCCACTTCCGTTTCTGGCGGTTTGGGGATTGGGTGGACGTGGTGATCGATGACCGTCTCCCCACAGTGGACAACCAGCTGGTGTACTGCCATTCAAATGATAGCAACGAGTTCTGGAGTGCCCTTGTGGAAAAAGCCTATGCCAAGTAAACAGTTCAGGCAGCAGACAAATTAAGAAAAAATATATACAGAAATTAACATTTTAGTGTGATGACAGTAATGCTATATTCTTTCTCTATACCAATCAAGAGTTTATGGTTGCTATGAAGCCTTGGATGGTGGGAACACGGCCGATGCCCTGGTGGACTTCACTGGTGGCGTTTCGGAACCTATGGACCTTCTGGAGGGCCAGTTTGCTCAGGATGAAATGGGCAGAAACCAGCTCTTTGAAAGAGTGCTCAAGGTCCATAATCGAGATGGCCTTATCAGCTGCTCTATCAGGGTGAGTGATACAAACTTGCAATTTAACGGCACAAGTCTGATTATATTTACATTTCTATTTTTTTATATATATTTTTTTAAATTCCCATGTTAATACATTGTGGAAGCCCAGAGCACATTTTGTACATGTTATTGTGTCTCATGTGTCTCACGTTTGTCAAGATTTGTATTCAGACACTCATCCATCTATTATCCAGCCATCCATCATTTTTTCTGCTCTTGTGTATTTTCTTTCATAAAAGTATACTTTCTCAAAGTCAAAGCAATCTCTGATTGTGTGTGACTTGCTTACCAATGGTCTGTGAAACTTCATCTTCATAGATGAAAGCTTTTTTTTATATATAAAATATCAAAGAAAATGCCTCTTCCCAGCAAACAAATTTAGGTTCTGGGAACGTTAGTTTTTGGTTCCCAGAACGTTCCTAGAACTTTCCCTTAAGGTTAGGGGAACGTTCCCGGAACGTTCTCCTTACATTGTAAAAATGGAACCTAAAAATAACCTACATGGAACGTTCCTATAACGTTCTTATTTGGTTCCCAAAAAAATAACCACATGGGACAATTCGGGAACGTTAGGGGAACGTTCTGTGTTTGCTGGGTTAATACTTGAGTCCACTAAGAGAACTCCATTGTGTGTTAGGCATCATTTAGGAATCGATTTAAACAGCATTATCTGATGTACCAGACAGGGTTGTAATTTAAGCAGATTGTTTGGTGTTCATAACAGAAGCAACTTTATCAAGTTTCACTTTATGTTCAGGGCTTTTGTTCAAATGCGCAAGAGAAAATGGCTGTTTGTATTCATGTAAAATGCTCCTTTTTTATACGCAACATAGTCCTTCCATGTCACTCTCCGCCCGTCCTTCCAACCTAGTCTTGATAATGTCGACACAATTGTTTCATGATTCATGAGCTTACACACCTATACTTATTGTCAGCTTCATTTGCACAGCAAGTCCTCTGCTCATTGGAGTGTAATAAATGGGTGTGGCTTGTCTCCTACTGATTAACATCTCTATATTTCACTGTACCATGAAATAACGGCCCATGTTTTCATAATCACTAATTCACAGACAGTGATTGTGCTTGCATTCTAATCAAGGATAACTATGATTATGCTTTAAGACTTTATAATGTCAGGTGTTCAGCAAACTTACTGAAATTTGACCTTCGTGTTCAGGCAACCACAATAGAGGACATGGAGGCAAGACTGGAATGTGGGTTAGTGAAAGGACACGCATATGCAGTGACCGACGTTCGTAAGGTTCGACTGGGACATGGCCTTCTGGCGTATTTCAAGTCAGAAAAGCTACAAATGATCCGCATGAGGAACCCGTGGGGCGAGAAGGAGTGGAGTGGACCCTGGAGTGACAGGTGAGACTGCCCCTCCTGGATTGGAGGTTGTATAGCATCTAGACCATATCGTATAGCAGGTTTCCCGAACTGTGCTTCATGAAACCATTGGGGGTTTTTGAGTTTACGAAAAGCTAATAATTGATTGATTAATTCATTATTTAATTAATACTTTTTTTTTAAATATTCTTTTTATTTGTTTACCTGTGATTCATGGGACCATTAACTTACAGCAGAGAACCGGGAACATGCAAATGTATTGTAAAATTATTGAAATATTAGCTTAAAATCTCAGAGGGTACTTCAAGTAAATATTGTTGGGCAAGGCTGACAAAAGTTTGGGACTCATTGGCGTATGGTGTCAACAATCAACAATGGCTTTTTGTCTTTTTTGCCATTTTTATGACTGGAAATGTTGGGAGATAAGTTGCAAGCCAGACTCAAACCCAAATTCCCCACATGAGTGGCAAAGCTCAATGTTTCAGAGCACTTGTTTTACAATTTTGCATTGTAATCAGACACTTTTTACACATCTTCCCAACAGTCAATTCTAAATAATCGCTACAAAAACAGTGCAAGCATATACAGAAATGATTTGTCTTTTTTACCTTTTCTACTCTTTTTGCAGTGTTGTGCTATACATCGCAAGAGACTAGAGAAAACCATTTCTCTCCCTCCTCCTGAGATGATTTTATTATAAATAACACATAGCCAAAGTGTCTATTCTTATCGCTGGCTGGTGTGAAATTGAGAAATCAAGCAAGGCAGGCTGGTATAAAATAGCAAGTGGCTGTGATTTTAACGCAGAGGTCTGAGGGTGTTTAGACATCCACCTCCTTTCATTTGAATAACTGTGTTGTGTCGCTTGTTTGATGACACCTACCCTAAATATCCACCACTGCAGCGAAGAGCATATTATTAAAATGGGGCTGTATAATTGGAGAGAGGAAAATCTTGACAATCCTTCTCATCACTCTTTGTTGAAGTGCTACAACAGGCAGGCTTATATTGGCCTCTGAATTATTTACTGGCTAGCCAGAAGAATCTTATTGAGGTGAAAGCAATCTTTCTTAATATTTCTGCTTGATGAATTATTTATTCAGGGCTTGATTAGAAATACCATACTTGGTGAAGTGCTCTATTTTTTTCACAGCATCCTAGAAAATCTTAGTTGATGGTTATGGACACAGGCTGTCTTCAGTGTACATAGTGCTGTCGTGTGTGTATGTTTATTTCTCACAGTCTGGTATACGCCGAGTAATCACTGGTCTGTTTTGTAGCTCAGAGGAGTGGAAGAAAGTGAGCAAGAGTGAGAGAGAGAAACTGGGCGTCACTGTTCAGGATGATGGAGAGTTTTGGTGAGGCTTGCTCTGATCTTACCTTCTAGATCAGTCTAGATCACTGTCCCTGATCAGATGGGTTCCAAAAGTTGAGACCATTGTTTATTATAATAAAATATTTATTATATTTAACACTTTACAATAAGGTTAAACTCATTAACATTCATTACTTCATTAGGTATCATGTACTAACAATGAACAATTTTTTACAGCATTAATCTAGATCAATTTTAATTTAATTATAAATATACTTTTGTTGATTTTTTATTATTATATTATATTATTTAACATTTTACAATAAGGTTAAATTCATTAACATTCATTACTCCATTAGGTATCATGTACTAACAATGAGCACATTTTTTACAGAATTTATTAATCTAGATCATGTTAATTTATTTGCAAATATACTATTTTTGAGTGTTTATTGTATTATTTAACATTTTACAATATGGTTAAACTTATTAACATTTGTTACTCCCTAAGGTATCATGTACAATGAACAATTTTTTACAGCATTTATTAATCTAGATCTATTATATTAAATCTATTGTCCTTTTGCTTTAAAATCACATTTTATTAGAGAAATCTCAAGAATCCCAGGTTTAGGACTGTTGTACATCAATGCATCTGATAAAAATCTAAATTCTCCAGTTATGATAAACTTCACTTCCCTTGCTGGCTATAAACTGCATCACCAGGATGAACTTTGAGGATTTCTGTCACTACTTCACCGACCTGATCCTGTGTCGACTGATAAACACATCTTACTTGAGCATTCATAAGACCTGGGAGGAGGAGGTGATGAGAGGCTCCTGGATCCACCGAGACGACCCGCTCCGCAACCGCTCCGGAGGCTGCATTAACCATAAAGCCACTTTTCTGCAAAACCCACAGGTCGGTGTGCCTGTGGGAATGTGCCTTGTAAAATGTTGTTCTCGTCCTGGAGGCATTTAAAGCTTGCGGGTTTCATTGGAGTGAGATATCGCATGTTTCTGCCCACAGTATGTTTTTGATGTGAGAAAAGTGGAAGATGAGGTGCTGATCTGCCTGCAGCAAAAGGAACGCAGAGCTACTCCCAAGGAGGGCAAAGGCGAAAACCTGGCCATTGGATTTGACATCCATAGGGTACAGAATTACATGCACACATAAATATCTTTATTTCACATTGCAGCACACTACAAGCCTTCACATCTGCCGGTCATATTGTATAAGAGACTAAAGCCAATGCTATAAGAATGAAAAAAATATTTAAAAAATGGTGTTTTATCAGTCCATGTAATATTTCTGTCTTCATTAAGCCTCTTTCCAACCACTAGGTGGAGTTGAACAGAAAATACAGAATGCACACAGCTCAGCAGAAGGTCGCAGGATCGATCTACATCAACTCTCGCTGCGTCTTCCTGAGGAAAGAACTGAAGGAGGGGCGTTACGTCATCATCCCCACAACCTTTGACCCTGGTCAACAAGGAGAGTTCCTGCTAAGAGTCTTCACTGATGTGCCTTCAGACTGCAAGTAAATTAGTTTTCTGAGAAAATCAACCTGCGCTGCATTGTCCTATTTAACCCTTTGCCATATTCTTGTTTTGTTTTTTTTCATGTACATGTTTCAGTTGAAATATGTAATACATAGTGGATATCTACCTGGCAGTGTTATTTTACTATTATTTATATTCAGGGCCGTGCACAGACCTTTTGAGGGGCATGTGCTGAAACTAAAAAAAAAGGCACCCCCCCCCCTTTTTTTTTCCAAGTAATCAAAGGTCATATAAGTACAATATATATATATATATATATATATATATATATATATATATATATATATATATATACACAATATATATACAATATACTGTATATTTATATATTTTTTATATATTTTTATATATATTTTATATATATATATATATATATAATATATATATATATATAAAATATTTGAGAAGTCAATGCACCAGAGAAAAAAATAATATATATATATATATATTTTTTTTTTTTCTCTGCTTTGCACACATAAAGTTCAAGATTTTTTTTTTTAGCTATTCTGTTTGGTTTTAAGCTAATAAGCTAATTTGTATTATTTGGTTAACATTGTTCTACCTTCCCCTCGTCTCAATGTCACACATAAACATGAGTCAAGTATTTTTGACAAAATATTTAGAAATATAATTTAAATAATTATGTCCAACTCAATTCCAGATTATAAGAAACTATAGCCATATACCATTACTATAGCATATCCAACATGTATCCGCCTACCTGGCAAAAACTGGCCTGTTTTTTTTTAGTTACTACTACAACATTACTGTAGTAAAACCATGTTTACTCCATTTATACATGTGAGGACGAGTGGAGAGTATTGAATACTATAGATTTAAAAAACGATATAGCAAATATGTGCATATTAACAGCCTTGAATTAACCATAATTTTATATTATTACCACAACAAGATGAAATGTTAATAAATTAAGTGTATCAGCAATCATAAATCAAAGAAGAAAATATCTTAAAATTATACGTTACTAGGTGACGAGAATCACTCAGTCGCTTTGTGTAGTTTCAGTACAAAACAGCGCGGGGCGCGCCTGTGCTTATGATTTTTTGATGGTAAAAACAAATTATATGTTGTTGTATTACTTATCACTATATTGTTAACATTTTACAAAAGTCAAACTCAAATACAGTTACGGGGTTTTTGACCAGCGAATGTGTGCAAATGTGCATTTTGTCCGTCATTAAAACGGTTCCGGCGGCATCATTACATTTTCATCTACTAGTGAAGGTTGCTACTAGTTTGTTGTAGCTACATAGGCGCTCAGTTTTCCCCGTTGTAAAATACATTTGGCCAAAATCGCATTTTATAAAAGATGAAATGCTACCGTGTATGCACAGGCTATTTAAGTGTAGGCTATGCTATGTATTGGCTATGACTAGATGGAAAATTCTAGCCTAGACCTCTCTCTCAGGTTCCTCATGTCTCAGTCAGACATGAAATAAATAAAATATTAGCTTTTATAGACAAAGTGTTTAGTACTCATTCAAACAACAAGATGTTTACCCTTGCAAAACTTCGTTCAGCTGCTGTCTGCTGTGCGGCTGCGGCGGAGCTTCATTTCATTCATTCACGATAGCGGGGGCGGAGTTATCAGCTTTACTGACAGTTTGAGGATCGAACAAGATTTACACAAGCTCTTATAATCTTTATAGCTAAATATTTTAAAACAGACAGACAGACGTAAAGGGTGACCAATAGCATTGATTTATATATATATATATAAAAAAAACACCACCAAAGAAAGGGCACTTCGAGTGTAAGAGCAAAAAGGGCATGTGCTCTGCACAGGTTGAGCCCTACCTGTGCACGTGCCTGTTTATATTCTATTATAGTTATATTCTATATATTTTTTTATTTTACTTTTTTTGTATAATTGTGTTAATATTATACTTTTTGATTCATTACAATTTTTGGGAAATGAAAATGTATTTAATAATCAACACTCAAATAAAAAAGTCATCACTAACGGTTTAGTAAAAATATAATGGATATGTAATTCAGTGCATATATAGCAATTATGCTCTTCTCTGGGGTTATTTTTTCTAGCTACGGACATTGAATAGCTTTCTTGATGTAACTAAATCAACTTCAAATATAACATAAAGTGACATTTTTGACGTCTTTCCCTAGTTGAAAAACTGATTACCGATTACATGAGACAGAATTAATTTCTGTAATTTGTTATGTATCTTTCAGCATAGCTTCTGGTGTTCACCCATGTTTATGCTTCTTGTGTTTATTGGATGGCAGGCGGCCCTGCTAAAATTGAGTGAAGTTTTGTTGATGCTTCATCAGAGAACAGCACAGAATAACATATTTTATTTAAGAAACCATATCATTACCGATCATTACCACACAGCTGACGTGTTTAACTGTTGTAGCTTATCCACGTGGTGAGTGTAAAATAGACACTGAACACAGTCAAAATGTGCCATTGGAGAAGCGCTAATTAAACATCTGTTTGGCTCACTGATTTCTGCTCTCCAAAACCATTTCAGCCGAAACTGAAAATAGCTGGGGGGGGTTTCGGACAAAAAAATTTAGTAGCAAAATTTCGGTAACATCTCTAATAACAACCCTGGTACCTAGCCAGAAAACTCATATCATTCCTGCTTGTGTTTCCTCAGAGAATTAACACTGGACGAGCCTCCTCAGACATGCTGGACTGGGATTTGCGGCTACCCTCAGCTGGTTACCCAAGTGCATGTGTTAAGTGCCGACGGCTTGCAGGGCCAAGATGCCAATGGAGGTATGCCTACTATTTCTATATAAGTTACAAATATATATATATATATATATATATATATATATATATATATATATATATATATATATATATATATATATATATATATATATATATATATATGGGCTTTCGCACCGGGTAGTTATAGGAACTAAATTATTATAGCTTGCCACTAGGGCGGTCCCCCGAGAACTACATTTTCCCCTAGGACTATTTTCCTGGTTGCATTCACACAACCAGTAGGAGCTCTGAAGTGATGTAAATGACTGGAGGATTTGAGGATGCCGTGATCGGAGCTGTGTTTTTGTTGTGTGTCGTGGGTTTCGTGATAACGGAGATGGAATGTAGATGTTTAAGTTGAAAGAGGAAAAAATGGGGCTAAGAAATGAAATGCCCTACGACAACTTGCAGTGCTACATATCATCGAGGCTGAGAAAAGAACACTACTTCGTGAAGTTAGTTTGAGGAGTAAGTGTAACGGATGTAGGTCAATTAGAGCTGTGCATGTAAACCTCACTCCCCTGCCTTCAAGAGGCTCACCAGCGATTGACACTAGTGGCTGTGGTCTTTAGCGTCCTTGTTAGCATGCGTACCTCCCAAGCCGGAGGCCCCAGTTCGAATAGCGCTTGCGACTGACACTAGCGGCTGTGGTCTTTAGCGTCCTTGTTAGCACCGCTCGGAGCGGGTCGAGTAGGGCCGGTTACATTTGGTGCCGTGACCCAGATGGGAGTGAGGTTTAGGGCGGTAAATGTGACAGACGTAGGCCATTAAGAGCTGTGCGACTGACGCTAGTGGCTGCGGTCTTTACTGTCCTTGGTGGGTGCTTGTGTTTTGCATGGCAAAAAAGTTCAGTCTTTCCAAAAGGTATTCCTATAGCTAAAATTCGTTTCCAGTTCCTGTGTTGCAAAAAGTGGATACCTCATAGACATAAGAACTATGAAAACGTTCCTCCGGTGCAAAAGCCCCTCATAAGTGTGTGTTTAGAGGGACATAAAATCAACTGCTGAAGATCGACACTATTCATCTACCTTGATAAAAGTTGCATTTATGATTTCTCTTCTTAATAAAAGGTCTTGCTTCTGGATTTCATTGATGCCCTTGCATTTGAATGTGATAATACTAATAACAATTTGCATAGTTGATTTCTCCCCATAGACCCTGAAACCAGTGCTCTATAAACTCCAGTCATGTACAATTTTAAAGGATAGTTCACCCAAAAATGTTTTCTGTCATCATTGAGTACAGACTGTAAATGATGAATTATTCCTGTAACCCATTACAGATTCAGATCTTTTGTGCTGCTTAATAAGTCTGGAGCTTTTACACATAGATATCTCTTTTGACCGCACACAGAGCTGCACCGCTTGATCTCCCACAAGACACGCTCTGACTTCTACACAGGAGGTACTGATATTAGCAGCCACTAGCATCTCCTTCCCCTTATACAAATGTGAGCATGTTACAACATTAATTCCAATTCTGAAATGTGTCTAAGTCTGCCACACTGTATCTCATTTACTTTAGTTCTAGCACAGAATAATGAAAGTGACACTTGTCATGCAAAATGAAGACTCATTTTTAACATGTTTTCAGTGTGAGTTTGTGCTCTAGAATCTTAAATTCTCTGGTGTCAGTCTGCGCCTCTGTCTTTTGCTTAAGTGTTTCTCTCACCTCAGCACTCTGGTTCTGCATTTACATTCATGTTCTTAGTGATTTTTCTTTTTTTACCAAAGTGTATACTGATAAAGTGTACAAATCACTAAATATGCTAAGATATTCCTCAAAAACAAGATGAATTCCACAACAATTGCAAAATTATTACAGTGAGTCAATGAAGGCTTGGTGTTTTAGGAGTTGGTGACTGAAGATTTGGAGGTTGTGGAGTTTTTTGTGAAATTTGTTGTAAATTAATGAATGAAAGCTTTGGTTTGACATCAGAGTATAGTGTGTTTGGTTGTTAAGAGAAAACTGGTGTTTTCTCTTCCTGAGTTGTTTCCTAGCTACACTCGTAAACTGGTGGAATTCACAGTGATGGATGTAAACATACCGTAATGTTAAAAAAAGACCTGCTGGGAGAACTGGGTGGAACTGAACTCAAGTTCAGAGCTTTTTTAATTTATTTTTCAATTTCCGACTTGTCTGTATTCAATGCATGGCATTGTATTTGTTTCTTTATGGTGCACTGCAAAAATCATTTTCTTAATCATTATTTTTGTCTCAAACATCCAAAGAACAAGATACATTAACTCTAGACTTGCAATATAAATATACACTAATGTTCAAAGGCTTGGGGTCACTAAGATTTTTTAATAATGTTACAAAGATTTCTATTTAAAAAAAAATGCTGTTCTTTCGAACTTTCTATTCATCAAAGATTTAAAAAAAAATTATCAAAATTTCCACAAAAGTATTAAGCAGCGGCAACTGTTTTCAACATTGATAATAATAAGAAATGTTTCTTGAGCAGCAAATCAGCCTATTAGAATGATTTCTGAAGGATCATGTGATGACTGGAGTAATGGCTGCTGATAATGTATCACAGGAACATATTATATTCTATTATATATTAAAATATAAAACAGTTACTTTAATTTGTAATATTTTTTACTAGAAAAAATACTGATTAAGAAAATATTTTGCAGCTTGTCAGTGGTAGAGGCAGCAACTGTATGTACTGAATCCTGTCATATAAAGTGTGTTGCTTACACTTTTTTTTATTATTTCTTTTTTAGCCTCTGACCCATATGTGATCATCACCTGTGAGGGGGAGAAAGTTCGCTCCCCCGTGCACAAAGACACACGCTGCCCTAGTTTTGATATTAAGGGAATATTCTACCGCAGAAAGCCAAAGGAAGGCATTCACATCGAGGTGAGTTGGAAGTATGTAATTACTTCTCTTTCTCCTTCAGTCCTTTTCACCAACTGCTACAGACCTCCTGATCTGTTCCTCTTACCTTATTTCTGCTTTTCTTCTCTGTTTCTCCTGCTTAACCCCTCTGACTGCTCCTTGACGAACTCAGATCTACAATAAGAATGTGATTGTTGACACCTTCCTGGGTCAGGTGACCCTCTTTACTGACCCTAATGACCGGCAAGAGCAGCACACGGTCTACCTTAAAGACAAGGGTAGTCGCCAAGACAACAACCTTCCAGGCACGCTGACTGTGCGCGTGATCACCTGCACCACTTTAACCAACATCTGATCACAAGCTAAATGCAGTCTGAGCCTCATGCATCCCGCCACTTCACACTTTCAGCTTGGTTTCTTCATTCACCCTCAATGCCTTTAGCACTCATACATTTCTCCTAATTTTTTACAGTAACGGGTTAGTCCCCCCCCCCCGCCCCCCCTAAAAAAACCCTGAAAGCTCTGTCATTATTCACTTTCATGTTGTCTCAAACCCCTTTGCTGTTGTTTTCTATAGATACAAGGACAGTTTTGTATAAGTTGGTAGTGACCACAGTAATCCATACAGTAGATTCCGAGTCTTTTGAAGCCATATGATAGCTTTATGTGAGGAATAGACTGAAATTGAAGTCATTATTCAGTGATAATCTTCTTCTCCAGTGATCTGTTAACTTGAGAACACCTGTGAAATTGAATCAGTGAGTTGAACTTGGGCGAAATCGCCCCCTTTTGAAATCGGCAGCTTTAGTAGTAAGATGAAAATATCTTTCTTCAACTCTGTCATGGAATATTTATAATCAATCTAATAATCGATTAAAAAGGAATTTATACCTGTATAATATATTGCTGTATCCACATTAAACCAGCTGTTTGGAAATTGGATGGATCCGTGGGCGGTATCTTCTGGCAAGACGCGGAAATTCATTTGGCGCACGACTCTCACAGTGCACTATGGGTATTATCTAGCCGTTTAACATACACTCGTGATTGTGGGATTGAATGAGTGCACACTTGATAACATCCACTATGGTTTCGGACACCACTACAAATGGATGTCTCCTCAAATAGTGCCATATTTAAGGGTATAGGGGGTGATGGGGGTGATTTTTGACACAGCCTTGTACATTCTGATTCATAAACGAATCATTCATTTTTTGAGCCTGTTCTTTTCAGTGAACCATTTGATCTGGTTCCCAAATCAGTTCTTGAGTTCTCACTTAATGACCACTGATCCATTCATTGATCCATTTTCCATTGGTTCTTAATTTAACAGTTCACTAGAGGGGAAGATTATAGGTGAATAATGAATACATTTTTTTAAAGTAAAGCAATCGTTTCTCTTCAGAAGACTTTAAAAAAGTTGTATGGACCACTTTTGTGGTGTTTGGAGCTTGACCTCATGTTGTGTGGAAAATAGCTACATAAAGATTAAAAAAATATGTTTTTGTCTTCCACAAAAAACAGCATATGGGTTTAAAACATGACAGTGAGTAAATTCTCTGTGAACGATTCTTTTAATACCACTAAGTCATGATCTGATATTGTAATAAAGGGCTTTGCATTATGTTTGCATGAGCAGCTGAGGTGGTCTAAGGTAGAATTAGATCCAGATCACTGAATGCAGCCCAGCCCAGGGAAATTATTCAAATCCGATTTTATTTTTTTCCCCCTTGTCTCTTTTTCCATCCCTTCACTCCTCCATTCAGTCAGTGTCAACACGTGCCCGTTCACACAGCTTCCCTCAAGATGTCCAGTGGCATGGAGGTCCACCTGATTACAAAGACCTTGATCTTTAGCTAGACCTGATCAGCTGTCATTTTGCTGAAAGATTTCAGTGACCGGTGGGCCGCAGTGGGCACCTCTTCAGATTCTCCGGGTCAAGTCGCTTAGCAACAGGAGTTTCGATTAGAGCCTACCGGACCATGAAGGCGAGTTCTACTCTTACCAGTGGACTCATGGTACCAAAAGCCCACCCGAACTATCTGCCATGCCATTTTCTGCCTGAAAACATGGATGGGCATTACAAAAATGCCGGGTGGTTTGATGAGCATTTCACCTTTGTTCTGCATTTGATTGTGTGTGTGTGTGTGTGTGTGTGTGTGTGTGTGTGTGTGTGCGTGCGTGCGTGCGTGCGTGCGTGCGTGCGTGCGTGCGTGCGTGCGTGCGTGCGTGCGTGCGTGCGTGCGTGCGTGCGTGCGTGTTGTGCGTGATCCACTAGCCCTCAAATATAACCTAAGGACCATTAAAAGGTTATGCACGTTTAAATCAAAGGGAAAACTCTATCAGTGCTAGCGGTGCTCAAAGGATGAAGAGCAGGCCTTTGGACCCACAAATATCTCTGGGTTTACCTCACTCTTGCTCTGAGGATCGCGAGACTGTAAAACAAGGATTTGTCTGTGTCTTAATGACTTTCTAGTCAGTCTCCTGCCAAACAGCATGTGCCATTGTTTGAAATTCGCAACAACTGCTGCACGATTGCATTAACGAACATTCTGTACTTAAGAGAAGATCCTTGTTTTTGTTTTTCTCTCAACCTCTCTTGAAAATGAGGAACTACACCTTAACTACAGACACGTGGTGAATATCATCACCAGCTTTGTGTCCTTTCCAATGGCTAGTTGTGCTGTTCCACCAGAGACTGCTACAGAACTCTTTGTGCACTACAATGTCTTGTTTATGTTTCATCCCAAGATTTCAGTCACTATAACTGAGTTTTGGAAAAAGAAATAAGTCCACATCAGTCTTTTGTCATGGTTGGGTATGTTTTAGCATCCTCTGATTTAAATGTCAGCGACACTGAACAATTTTTTTTAAGCGCAGACTTTTTTAACCACAGTGGCAAAGCATAAACTTCACAAAAATGTGTTCGATTTAAATAAATAAATAAATGCAGTTGCCAATGTGGTTAGAGAAAATAAACATAATTCAAGACATATTCTCTGAGAAGAAGACATTATCTTTTGCAGTTTTGTTTTAAGAATGTTGAAATTATTCTAGAAGACAAAAACACTGATTAAGAATGTGATTTCTGCAGTGTTGAGTTGAAAATTTGAGGATTTATCCCTTAATAACTCATCTTTGCCAATTTCACTCCAAATGAATTAATTTATTATTGCCTTTTTTGTTACATTGTGTACATTTTTTAAAAATAATCTTTAAATTCTTCTGCAATGAAACAGATGTGAAGGCCAAATGGTGCAATAGTTACCATGAGCCTGTTTGCAGTTTTTACTATTTTGTGTCTAAAATGTAGCATAAGAATCTCAAACATTAGGTTAAAATGACTAATGTTTATAAAAGTTGTAATGTTTTTAAAGTTGAGCCAGTATTGATACTCAAACCTAGATGAGCAAGAAGAGAAGAGAGACACCAACAGTGTTAAATACCAGGTTTGAACAATGCAGTGCCAATCAGAGTAACAATGTTGGATGACAAGATCAGGCTGAAGCCCACTGGATCTTATTCAGGGATGAAAGAAGCTTTTTCTTTAGCTCCATTACATTTCAGTTTTTATACAACCAGACTGAATTGGAAATCCCCAACAATAGCCCAGTCATTCTTTTACATCATTTGTGCCTCCACAGGCCAGATTATGAAGGTTAAACGGGATTTAGCCAGAAAAATGTCATGTCTGTGGAAGGATTTTACTTATCTCCATTTTGTCCTCTATGACTGACTGATTTAGATAATAGAAAGCAGTTTGTACTGAGCAGAGAGGTGTTTGATTGAAAGTAAAAGTTCAAACAGCAAAATGTTGACATGTATGGTTTAAGTTAGCCACCTTGTTTTTGCCTTTTAGATATGGAGACAGCAATTTTGCTCGGATGTGAATTGTTTTCCATGTTTGTTTCCATGAAGTGAACCCTGTGGTTCTGTGGACACTATCAAAATATTGCTCTGTTTGTTTGAGCAATCCAACCAGCAACACTGGCTTAACCAATGGGGGGAGTTTATCTGACAATGGCAAATGAGGGGCATGTTCTGGAATTTGTGCAGTTTAGTTAGATTATGTGTGCAGAAATTACACACTTTATACCATTAATCTGACTAAACTAACTAATAAATAGCCTTAAATCTAGTTAGTTTCTCTTTACCTGTTTACCTGTTCTCTTTAGACAACAACTTTCTTTCTTTCTTTTTTTTTTACTTTGTTTCATCCAAAGCTTAAATTGTAGATTTAAGAAATTTGAAAGATGCCAATGTGCCAGCACAGTTGGAGCCATATGCATTTCCTGTTATATTTATTTTCTATTGTCTATTTTGCCAAATAACATATGTGGCCAATGGCATATAATAAGAACCGTTGTGTAAAGATTTCTTTATTTCGATTTATGTTTTCTTTAACTCATTAGAATTTTCTTTGGCCCTGGCCAAATGGCAGAACGACAATGTTCAATGGTCTTGGTTGACTCAGATAGTGGTGCATGCTTCAGATCAAATAGAGGAACCTTTGCCATGTTGTGTTGAGTGGATCTTGATGCTGCTTCCATGTGAAAGTGTAATCTAACATTGCATGTGGGTTTCCGTTTGTTTACAAGCAGGATTTATACACACTATGGATTGATACTGCAACCCAATGTTTGCGCAGCTAATTCAATGTACGTACGAAGGAAACATTTGCAGAGGATGCCTTATTTCACTCTCTTGCATAATTTATTCACAATCTCAACATGTATTATGTCTGTGGAGACTTTTAACTGCTTGTAATCACGAGGCAAATTCAAATCCTCTAAAGCACTGGCATTGTTTCGACTCATATGATCACGTGAATGAGGTTCTTGAGTGTTTCTGCTGGCCGTTATCTGCTCTCTGTGATGTTACTGGCTCTCTGGCCTTGACTGCTGCATGTACTTTGGCTGAGTGAACCTCTTTTCTTTAACACACGCCGTCACAAATACTGTCATGCCATCTTGGACTTTCTCTAGGCATCTTGATAGAGTACAGCCTTAATAACCAGTGAATGCTTGCGGAGAGAGTGAATCCTATAGCTCTTTGTCATTTTTTGACATGGGTCAGATGTCCAGAGAATGAGCTTGTGATACTCTTGTATTTTTTCTGCTGATGTTGAACTTGAAACCGACATATATATATATATATATATATATGCATAAACAGAAATACACAAAATATCTTGCATGGTATCATTCTATGAAACATAGCTGATATTATCTTTATAACAAGTATCTTTTATCAGCATTTTATACTCATTTGTTTACTGTTTTATATCTAGCCATTGAATCTTGTGTTCAAAAAACAAACAAACAGACACAGACATATATACTATTATCTTTACTGATTGTAGGGTTTCTGTATCTTTTCTCTGTTTAAATGTGTTTTATTTTGCGTGTAAGTCTCTCCTGGGTTACACTGTGGTTATTTGATATGCTTATTTGAAGTACTTTTTTTTTCTTTTGTATTTTGTCAACTTGTGGCATGACTTTGAAATAAAAGATTAAAACAATTGTTGTATTGTGTACAAGGATTTTTGAGACTTTTTCTCATCTGATGCTCCACTATTCAAACTCTGTCAAATCGTATTGTAATTTTGTTTTGTTTCGACACAGCAACATGAAGGTGAGTAAAGTATGATAGAATTTGAATTAATGTTTTTATGTTGGGTCTGAGAGACCCCAGTGATGTAAGTAAAAAAAAGTAATTAAAAATTAAAACTTAAATTTTACTTTATTTTAACATATTTCTGATGTTGTTTCTTTTTGATTAGAAAAATGTCAGGAAGAATCAATGATGCTTTCGCATTAAATGTTTTTTGACCGATTAAAATGGCTTTGGCCTTTTGGAGATTATGGGTGTTGTATATTCTGGATTCATGCCATTTCCATTTAAACTTTACAATCAGTGAATCAGACACACCCAGCATCTGTTTATAGATACAAAAGCTTGACCTCTTCACGTTTAGTTTGCAGAGGAGATGAACGTGTAACGGGAAACTAGTGGCCATGTACCTCGGTTGAAGTGACCAGCAGACCTTTGTGTCAAGCCTTCCCTCCCCCACAGTGACCGGCCACTGTCTAACCCCGCCTCCTCTAAGCTGGATCAGGAGTGCCATTGAAGGAGACGCTGAATGCTGCCACTGCTCTCCTGCTGCATTACCCAGCATCACACATCAACAGGTAGTCCACAGTAGGACATACGTAAGAGGACAACGACACAATTGAGCGACTGTTGAAGAGTGTGCTTTATCCTCTGATATCATTGTCTGATACACCTGTCAATCACCTGACTCCAGATCAGCTCTTGAACCTGGACGTGTGGACCTAAATAACATCTGGTGACAGAAGGACGAACAGATGGTGCAAAGATAGAAGAAGGGAGAAAAGAAAAAGCAAGTGAAACTCTTGAGTCACTGTGAGGTGAGTAAGTGTTCAGACTCAGGGCTTAGCCGTCCAGCACCTCATGCTCTTTTAAGGCTTTACAGAAAGCTACTTACTGCTGACTGTTTTCTGCTCTGCCGCTCTCTGTACCAGGCCTCAGGAGGAACCATTTATACCTTCCTATAGAGAGAGAACGCTTGTGAAATACTTTGGCATAAGCAAGCAAAAATATTTTAAGCAAGCTTTCCTTTTGTCCCTATGAAAATATGGCAACATACTTAAAATTAGTTTAATTTACTGGAAAGGCCAAATTGTGTGAGAAAATAAGACTTTTTTTTATCATGAATCAAATTTAGCAAGGTTTATGCTTGAAACAAAAATACACAGCCTGTAGGGTAAGAAAAATAACTACATTTTAATATGGTTAACAAGGTTTAATACTTATGCTATTTCTCCTGATATTGTTGTAAAGAAATGTAGATATATTTACTGGAAACAAGGCAAAAATAACCATTAAGTCTTATAAATTAGTATTAGGAAACACTTTAATTTACAGTGTCTTTGTTGCACATAGTACTAGAGCAATAACTATATACATAATTACATGTAACTAATCCTAAACAAACCCAAATCCTAACCCTATAGTAAGTGCATGTAGTTAATTAACATTACTTAGTACTTACTTTTGTAATTACTCTGTAACAAAGACCTTAAAAAAAGGTGTAACCGGATGTTAATTATCAGATATTGTTAACATTAGGTAACTTCATCAGTTAACATGAACTGACAATGAAAAATATTTCTAAAGCATTTAATAATCTCAGTTTATGTTAATCTCAACATTTACTAAAGTATTATTTGATTCAAACACTATATCTAACATGAACTAACAATAAACAGTTATATTTGTATTCATTTTTTTTAACAAAGATTAATATGTACTACCAGGAATGTTTTTGTATGTAATGTATTGCTCATTGCTATTAATGCATTAATTAACCTCAACTAATGGAACCTTATTATAAGTGTTACCATTATCATTTATCATGACTACTACTACTTGTGTTTTTTTATTTACCTTTTACAATATATGTGTATGTATATATATATATATATATATATATATATATATATATATATATATATAATATATATATATATATATATATATATATATATATATTAATTTATACCTACTACATTCTCATTTCCTACTTACATTTTTTTTATTATTTTAAGTGTAAAACTGTCATCCACGTGTGTTTGTGTGGATGGCATACAGCATCTTCTACAGAGAAGTGAATTGCATTGACATGCTGAGCTGACGGACACAGAGGAAATGACTGTGTTAATCTGCCTCTGGCACTCAGTGACGTGCTGGATAAAGCAGTTAAGAGTTTAGAGGGGCACAAGATTTAAGACCTTTAGTGAGTCTTGGCCCAGGGCAAACGACTGGTTATGAAACCAGCCAAATAAACGTCTGACCTATAAGTCTAGAAACACATGAGCAATAATAAGGGAACACGTTCATTATTTATTCAGTGCTTCACTGCTAAAGGGATAGTTCTCCCAAAAATAAATATTCTGCCATCATATACTCACCCTCAACCTGTATGAATTTCTGCTGAACACAAAAGAAGATATTTTTTAAGAATGTCTGTAACCAAACAGATAATGGGCCCCATTGACTTCCATATTATTTTTTTTCCCATAGTGTTTCTGCCATTATACCGATCCCATAAACTATGCGATTAGACGTGGTTAGGCGAGAAAAGCCAGACAGTTTACATTTTAATCTATAATCTCTTTAAATGGTATAGCGTGATTTCTTCATGTACTGTTTTTTGCCAGATCCTTTTTTTTTGCCAGTGTTGGGGAACAACTAACTAAAAATACGGTCCCACTTTATATTAAGTGGCTTTAAGTACTATGTACTTACATCGACAAATAAGTACAATGTACTTGTTGTGTTCAGGTTGTATTGTAAAACACTTGTGCTGCTATTGAGATGTGATACTGGTAAGGTTAGGGTCAGGTGTGGTGGTATGGGTAGGTTTAAGGGTGTGTTAAGGTGTAAGGGAAGGGTCAACAGTGTAATTACAAATGTAATTACATAAATTAATTACAGCTGTAAGTACATGCAGGTATATTCAAAATATAAGTACAATGTAAAAACATGTATGTACACAATGTCCATTGTATTAAATTATTAATTTCAATGCAAGTACATAAAGCCACTTAATATAAAGTGGGACCAAAAATACTGTGTAGAAATGCTACTATAGTATTTATAGCTATGTTTTAAACTCAGTTTTTAAAATAAAATAAGTGTAGTCATTTATTTACTTAAAATAAGCATTTTGCCAGGCTGCAGTTTTAGAGTAGCTTCTCCAATGTTCAAAATGTATAGTTTTGTGTAAAGAGTGCTAGAGGACAACCCAGAGTTAGTTTCACCCTGGTTCCCTCGACAAAAACTCAATAGGCTTTTGAATTATTGCAGAAAATAAGATCAGTGGCCAGCAAAAGTTGAAGTAAACAGCTAAATGTTTAAACTCTTTTTGTCTTGCTTTGAAAAAATATATTGAAAGTTTGAGTTAGAATATTTTTTAAGAGTGTGGTTATAAACACAATGAGGCTGTAAAAAAGAGTAGATGAGTTTACTGTACCCGTTTGGCTGCTGATGTTTAATGTCCACGGTTGCCAAGTTGAATTTGGTTACTTTAAAATTGGTGCCACGGGTTGACCGAAATGCTTGTATAATGTTTTATATTCCTCCATTGATAAAACTGTGCTAGATGATTTTGAGGGAGTTGAACTAACTTTGACCTCCAGTGAGCTCCTTTATGAATACAATATGATGTTTTATGATTACTAGATTGTGATTTTAAAGTGGAAATTCAGTTTAATTACAGTGACTGTAAAATATGAATGTAAATTAAGGTCACTGGGCTTTTTTTGAATGGCCTTTGGGCTAGTTTTGTTTCAAAGACCTGGCAATAAATAAAACTTAGACTTCAGGACAATGGAACCAAAAGTGCTAAAATGCTATCTTTGGCCTAAATATGTTATTCATACTATGTACAAACTGCATTTTGTCTCACAGTATGCAAACTTTTCATGATGTGGTTTTATTTGAATAACTTCGCAAATCTTTCCTCAAAGTCTCCTGTTTCCATCTTAATTTAGAGGACATTGTTGAGAGAAGTTCTGTGTTTGAACATGTGACACACTAACATAATGTCACCCTGTGTCTTACTATCCATCCTAAACAGTATGTGAGAATAATATAAGTGTGTCCAAAAGCATAGTATGTTGAAAAGAGTATGCCAGAAGTCCCATTAT
Organism: Chrosomus eos; assembly: GCA_036326025.1. Classification (NCBI taxonomy): domain Eukaryota; kingdom Metazoa; phylum Chordata; class Actinopteri; order Cypriniformes; family Leuciscidae; genus Chrosomus; species Chrosomus eos. The sequence goes on from CM070834.1 coordinate 19,807,135, forward strand.
GATCTACTATTTCCCGTGGTTTTTCTAAGTGTGTATCCGTGCACACTATAACAGCTAATATTGCCCACAACCCATTGCACTTTGGAGGAGGATTCAGAAAAACCTACACACACGAGTAAAAAGTGTTCATAAAACTACAAATCATTGGCGGATGTGCACGATCAATGGTTTAGATAAAGGGGTTAGAGTGACTAATAATCAACATTTTAGCTGATAAAAAATATTTATGTAATATTATCCATGTTATATTTCATCTGCACAACAACAACTATGAAACCTTTTATAAAGTTTCATGCTTGGGCCATAATTTAGCAGATCTTTGCATGAAAGACTATGAGAGGAGATTCTTGCATGAAAATGTGGAGGATTTTATCTTTGACAAGATGATTGACTAGTCAGTTTCCGTGACAGGATATGTGTTAAGCGACAGGGAGAACAGATGTTATTTACAATACAGATTGTTCAAAGCTCTTCTGCTACACACTCAAAAGTATGTATGTTTTCTTCACAAAAAGAGTACATACTTTTAGGGCGTAGTGTAAGTAGGCGAATTGAGACGCAGCATCAGTCTCTACCGAAGGCCTAAACTTAATTTATGCATTGTACCACTTTTCTGCATTCTGCATCACATTCTTTAAAACAAAATTGGTCTTTATATTGTGCTTAATCTGTGATTAACATCCGTACTAATCTTCTTATTGAGTGTGCTATGAGGACAGCACAGGAGGTAACACATACCTCAGTCTTACTCCCCAAACTACATTCTCACATTTAATTTGATATAGTGACATGAATTTATGAAACTCAAAAATAGATCTGTGAGGCAGTTAAGCCAGGCATTTTTATGATGCCTGCTCATGAGGTGAGGATGAAATTGGTTATGCAGTGTTGAAGAAGGAGAAAAAACGCACAAGGAAATTATTCAGCTGGAATTTACAAACAACATATTGACAAGCTTAATAATAATAATTCATTACATTTATATAGCGCTTTTCTCAGCACTCAAATAAGGCAGGAATCTCCTCAACCACCATCAATGTGCAGCATCCACCTGGATAATCCGACGGCAGCCATATTGCGCCAGAACGCCCACCACACACCAGCTTACTGGTGGAGAGGAGACGGTGATAAAGCTAATTATATATATGGGGATGATTAGGAGGCCACCAAATTTGGCCATGATGCCAGGGTTACACCCCTACTCTTTCTAAAGACATTATTTTTAATGGGATTTTTAATGACCACAGAGAGTCAGGAGCTCGGTTTAACATCTCATCCGAAGGACGGTGCTCTTTGACAGTATAGTGTCCCCATCACTGCTGGGGCGTTAGTACCATAGGATGAGCGCCCCCTGCTGGCCTCACTAACACCTCTTCCAGCAGCAACCTGGTTTTTCCCAGAAGGTGTCCCATCCAGGTACTAACCAGGCTCACCCCTGCTTAGCTTCAGTGGGCAACCAGTCTTGGGCTACAGGGTGATATGGCTGCTGGCATTATCTAAAGAAATCTGTGTAAGCTCCTAAAGACTCCCTCTCCCTCCCTGCTGCTCACCGGACCTGGCATGGACCACATGGGTGCTGCTGCTCCGGTTAACCCTATGGAGTCTGGAGGACTGGATCTGTTATTTTATTATTTAAATATTTTCTTGCCATTGATGGAATTTTCCGGCTTTCCGTGTTTTCATTGTTATGCGGTGGGGTGCTATTGCACATTTTCTGAAAGAGTACATAATCTCCAGATCAAAAGACATGTGAAGAAGCAGAAACAAGTGATGGCATATGTAAGCAGTTGCATGTGTAAAATAAAGCTATCATAAACATTAATGGGAGATTTCACCCGAAAATTAAAATTACCTAATGATTTACTCACCCTCAAGCCATACTAGATGTTTATGACATTCTTTTTTCAGATGAATACAATCAGAGTTTAAAAAGTGTCCTGGTTCTTCCAAGCTTTATAATGGCAGTAAATGGCCGTTCACCTCCATTGTATCTCACTAGTATCTCACTGTAACCTAGATTTTCAATTGTTATTCTTTAAGATAGATACAAGAGATAGAAAAAAACTGTCATTATGCCACATAAGATGTGATTTGAGCTTAAGTTACTGAACCTGAAACAAACAATATTCCTCAATTCCTAATCATAAGAGTGCTTAAAAATCAACAGGGGCCTGACATTTTTGAGATCTGAATACTCCTAGAGGTCAGACCCTTGTCTGCATTTGAAAAGCGTCAAAAGGCGCACAAAACCCTTCTAATACAGAGAAGGACAAGGAATACAAAGGGAATTGTTGAACATTGGCACTTAAAGTGGTGTGGCATTGACAGGGCAGTTATTCAGGCCAATCAGCAGACCACACTCTTTTAGCCTTTAAATTATTGACGGAAGCTCATTGTGTGTTTTATGCACTGCTCTATATGCTGACTGTAATGACATGTATTCTGGAAGGACTTGAGGATGCTCTGCCTGAGTAAAACTATTGTTGGATCTGCTTTCCCAGCTGTGTAATTATCCTCAGTAGCACAGGGTGTAAATACATACATCAAGTAAATTTGGCATCAGGCAGTTGCTTCAAGTAACTTCAAGCAGCATTTTATTCAAAAGGCGTTCTGTGTGATATTCTGTAGTACTGATGATAATGTCTTTCTAATGATCACGGTGTGGACAGTCTCAGTCTTATCTTAAAATAAACTGTAACCTTGTTGTGGTTTTCATTGCAGGATAATATGCCTCAATCGGTGATCTAGTATGCTTTTTGGGTTGACCCACACAGCTCTTCTGTGCTCTGCAAAGTTCGAGATGTTTTTGGTCTTTAATACTCTTGGGATCAGTAGATTCTTACTAGTAAAGCTACAGTATTTTGTAAAAATGTTCCTCCATTGTAATTCCATTTTAAAATGCATGATGCAGTGTAAAACTTTGATCAGATTCTTGCTTTTATTTTGAAACGCCGTGATATCTTTGTTTAATAATTATTTGAGAAGTAGGTGTGGACTATTTGATTTTTTTTCATAATTTCACTCTGTACAGCAGTGCATTTGTTTTGATCTTTTTTTTATTTAAATAAATTCATTTTGAATGTTCTCTTATTCTCTTTATTTTGATCCTGTATAGGTCCCTCACATGGTGACTTCTAATGTCAAAACTCTAAACCAGAAACATGGTCATTCTGCAACAGGTAAGACTTGTTCTTATGCTCTTACTCAATGTTAAACTTCATTACTTGCTCAAAGGACACTGTAATTTGGCAGCTAGAACATCATGCATTATTAACACACTTTCCCTGATAAATTGAACTATATCCAGTTTTCCACTCCAGTAATCAATTTGAATGAAGCTGCTTTAAATCATGTTCCTGTTGTAGTGCAATGGCCACCTTGCATTCTCAATGAGTCTTATTGCTATGACAAAAAAATCTCTGTGCTGGGCCTGTTGGGACTACGGTCGATTACATTAACAATATAGCAGCCGGCAGGTGACTGAGGTTAAGATTTAATAGGCATAATTCTTCTTATATAGGGTGCCATGCTTTATATTAAATGAAAAAAAACTATTTTACAGAGAACCAAATACAAAACAAAACAGACATTTAATTACTTAAAATGAAAATTTTGTTACATTTTATTCTATTTTTTCAATAATGTTTTTAGTCTGTTTTTGCAATAATGTTTTTAGTCTGTTTTTGCAATCATTTATTAATTTTTCCAATGACTATTGATTGTTTAAAGATTTGATTATTTGATTGGTTGTCACATAGGGGGACTATGTCTGGTTGGACCTCAGAACAGGCCGTGAGTTTGATGTCCCTATTGGTGCCGTGGTCAAACTCTGTGATTCGGGTCAAATTCAGGTCTTGGATGATGAAGGAAAGGTGGGTCTTTCAGTGTGTACGATGCCCAACATGCGAGAGAAGAGCAGTTAGTGAAGTATGAAAGCACTTTCTCTACCAATCAGAAAGGGATGTTTAATAGTCTGTCTTTTCCCTCATAAAGGAGCATTGGATCTCTCTTCAAAATGCTACAAACATCAAGCCCATGCACCCAACCTCCATTCATGGAGTGGAGGACATGATCCGTCTCGGCGACCTGAATGAAGCTGGTATCCTCAGAAATCTCTTGATCCGTTACAACGACAGGGTCATATATGTAAGTCTGAACTTTGACATTTCTCTCTCTGTTCTTTGATGGTCATTTTATTGCATGGGAATCTAATAAGGCTGCATGGGAAATTTCACGATTGTTGTCAAATCATATGACAATTATTTAGTCAAATATAGTGACCGCAATTACAATTTAAAAACTGTACATAATTTAGACTATTGCATAATGTTAACCAGTACCCAAATTCCAAATTGGCCTTATTTGATCAAAGTCCATGTTTTTCTCATTTAATATCCCCTTTCACTAAGAAATACATCAGATAATAGAAGTAAAATGGGTAGAAAACAGATAAATGCTGACTTTTAATTGCAGATGATGCATTTTTAACAACACTGGTTTGTTGCTGCTTAGCATGAAATATATTTTTGAAAATGTTATGCTTCAAAACTTGATGACTTAGAAAAATAGACTGTTGTTAGAACATTGGCATTGATTTATGACTGAACAATATATTGAGACCAAAACATTTTACCATTGTAGCGTTTGCTGAATATAACTAATATATATCTTGGTGTGTTTTTTCATTCTATAAAACAACTGAGAGAAAAAAAAGAATGATTTGTTTTGGTCTCTTATATGGTATAGCTTTTTTGCTTGATGTTTTTGTTTTAGGTTTCAGATCACATTGGCTTTGTGAAATGTGACCTTTTCATTTTGTTTCATCATTGAATCCCCTTAAGCCGTTCTCACCACTAGAATGCTTAATGGAAGGCATTGTAGCTTTGTCATAGTTTAAATGGATTCTTGAATCATTTCAATCATTGGGCACAGACAGGCCTTGTGTAGGACTCATTTGTATGGAAATGTGTTTAGTGCACTTTAGCTGATCAGATGTATTTACTTTTTGCTTATCTAGAAGGTCAATCTCCAATTTTCTTGTCACTTGCTCTTTCTTGATGGTATAAAAGTGCATTATCATTAGCAAAGACCTTCCAATTCAGTGAATTGGAGGATCTGACCGATTCATAACGCTCACTGTGAAAGTTATACAGTTCAGTGATGTTATTGATCTGAGCAAAGAGCTCAAATATGGAAATTATGTCATGATATCAGTTTTACATTTTGAAAGAGGAACAGGAAAAACAATGTTGGCTTTGTGAATAACATGTTATATGTCATAAATGATTGAATAAATTAAATTAATAGTTAAACTTATTTATAATAGTTGGCTCTGCATATTAAGCTTGGATCCGAAAGTATTTTAACATAAAACAATTGTTTTACAATCTTACTCACAAAGTTGCTATAGTTCATAACCAAAAAAATGATTTGTGGTTCAGTGAGGGAAGTCAATTGTGACTTTATTAACAACTCACTGAGGGAGTGAGTTTGGTTCAAACCACTGACTCATGAGTGAGTCATTTGTTCATGAATCGGACATCACGGCTCACGCCAGGAAACACTGGCAAGCACCCTGAAAAAGTAATTGAAAAAGTAACAGATGATATTTGATGAAATCACATATTTAAGCAACAAAGTTTTATCAACTGTCACCAAACACTTGATTTTAAATAATTGTTGCAAATGCTTAGGATTTTGTCACATTTGCAACAATTCGAAGTCCTTTTCATAGTATATAACCACTTTTCCACCATCGGGCCGAACTGTTCTAAGAATGGTAAATAACTATTACGGTTATATTTCCACTTGTGCTTGGTTTGGCACGGCATGATTATAAACTGTTCTCGGCCTGGAATTCTCAGCACGGTTGGCTTACAGTCCTTGTAAAACTCGTGTAGTGATGAGCGGAGTAACACAAGCGAAGTAACACAAGTTAATAATAGAAATAAAGTGGTCACTATTTACATCTCATATCTCTGTAAACTCTCCAATTACCAAGGCAACGACTGATGCAGTTATTTTGCATTCCAAAGAGCTCCGTTATCAGCCCCCCAGTGGAACATAAACCAAACCGGCTGGGTGGATCGCCACGGAATGGAACAGTTAAGCAACGAGAACGGTTTGGCCCGAATGGTTGAAAAGCAGCTTATGTGTTCATAATAATGTATTTCAGACGTACACGGGATCGATCCTGATAGCAGTGAATCCATACCAGCTCCTGCCCATCTACACACCTGATCACATTCGCCTGTATACAAACAAAAAGTTAAGAGAGATGCCACCACACATCTTTGGCATTGCAGACAACTGCTACTTCAGCATGCAAAGGAACAATAAGGACCAGTGCTGCATCATCAGGTAAATCAAAGCCTGTAACGGTTTAAGATAAGTTTGATTTTTACCACAGTGTAATTCACTGGTTAATGCACATGACTCTGTTGACCATGTTGCGTGTTCAGTGGTGAGTCTGGAGCTGGGAAGACGGAGAGCACCAAGCTCATTTTGCAGTTCTTGGCAGCTATCAGTGGCCAACACTCCTGGATTGAGCAGCAGGTTCTGGAGGCCAACCCTATTTTAGAAGGTCAGGAAGATCATCTCTAAACCTAATGACATGAAACCTACCTGACTGACACTGATCCAGTAATTGCCAGAACTTGTTAAACACAGTATGCTATGAAAGCAGGATGGTGCACCTATCAGGAAAGAAATGAACATTCCTTTAAAATGAAATTAGGAAAAGGGTAGGGAAAATAAAATAAAAAAAAAAAAGATAAAAAAATCAAGTGCCGTCAACTTTAGTTTTTAATAAAATAATATTCATTGATATATTTATCATTCATACAGTATACTGGATGTGATATGTCCAGAAGCATTACATTCCATTAATGGAAAGGGATGTTTGAAATTTAAAATGAAAAAAATTATATTAAATGTGTATATTTATATTTATTAATTATTTTTTATATTTCTGTAAAAAGTTTTATATATATATACACATACATAATGTTAGTTTTATAGTTTTAAAGGCTTTATTAATTGTTTTGACAGTATTGTACTTAATTTAGAGAAATTAGTATTCTGTAAGTCAGCGAATAAAATAGATTTTATGATTATTCAAAATATCATTAAAAAAATATTCTGTCGCAACATTGAATTTTTTTTCATTGAAGGAAATTCTTTGTCCTGTCGTTCCAATTAAAATTTCAATTCAGCTTTGTGTGAATTCAGAATTTTGCTCAAACCTGTATCAAAAGACGGCAGGGCTTCGTAACCCACCAAAGGCTTTTGCTGTTTGCCGTGGAATTGAGATTTGTTTTTTGAAGTTTCCCCTGTTCCCACAGCATTCGGTAATGCTAAGACCATACGCAATGACAACTCCAGCCGATTTGGGAAATACATTGACATTCACTTCAACAAGCGGGGAGCTATCGAGGGGGCAAAGATCGAGCAGTACCTGCTGGAGAAATCAAGAGTTTGCAGACAGGTGAGAGATTGAGGATGGGCAGAATGTGTCTACGGTGGGTCTCTTTATCGTGTTATTGCTTATGCTGATGTCAGTGATGAGATTTCATTGTCTTTGTAGGCAGCCGATGAGAGGAACTACCATATATTCTACTGTATGCTTGCAGGCATGAGCCCTGATCAGAAGACTAAATTAGGGCTGGGCCTGGCCAAAGACTACATTTATCTTACTATGGTGAGGGCCTGTGTTTTATCAGCACAAACTAATACACATTTACACAATTCCCTGTATATTATGAAAGCATTTGAATAGACCCTTTCCATTAAAGAAATAGTTTACTCAAAATTGACAATTCTCATGTAGTTCTGGACATGTGTGACTTTGTTTCTTTTGTGGAACATATTCTGGCTGCTCTGTTGCATATAATGAAAGTGAATGGGAACTGGGTCTTCCAAGTCATATCGACTACTTTTATGATAGTTTTATTGTACCTTTTTTGTCATTTAAACTAACCAGTCCCCATTCCGTTCTATTATATGGAAAAAGCAGGAAGAACATTTTTTAGAATTTCTCCTTTTGTATTTCACTGAAGAAAGAAACTCATACAGATTTGAGGAACACCATGAGGAACAGTAAATGATGAATGATCATTTTTGGTACTATTCCTTAATATATAATAGACACATTGGTTAGCCAAAACATTATGAGCAGTCACAGGTCAGGGTACATTAGATGTGAGCATCGATTGGACCTTGAGCAGTGGAATAAGGTTGTGTGGATGGCCATGTACGTGTGCACCTTTTATCTTGGGAAGTGATGGCACCAGGATGCGCTGACGACGGCAGTGGAGGAACAGGATGCTCTGGCCTCCAAATTCCCCAAATCTCAATCCAATTGAATATATGTGGGATGTGCTGAACCAACAAGTTTGATCCACAGTGGCTCCACCTCACAACCTACAGGACTTGAAGGATCTGCTGCTAATGTCTTGGGGCCAAACACAACAGGACACCTTCAGCTGTCTTGTAGATTCAATGCTTCGTGGGTCAGCACTGTTTTGGCATCAAGTGGTCAATGTTATAGCTCTTCAGTGTGTTTGTGTCTAATATATATATATATATATATATATATATATATTATATATATATATATATATATATATATATATATATATATATATATATATATATTTATATATACACACTCATATATGTGTGTGTGTTTGTTTAAAGAGAGTGTTTGTAAAAGGCTGCGTGTTCGTATCCGCTGTGTCCTTCTCTCTTGGCCTGTCATCCAGGGAAACTGTACCGTCTGTGAGGGGAGGAATGATATGAAGGAGTACTCAAGCATTCTGTCAGCCATGAAGGTCCTGATGTTTACTGACACAGAAAACTGGGAGATCTCCAAACTGCTGGCTGCCATTCTGCATATGGGCAACCTGCGCTTTGAAGGTAGAAAGTGTTATTATTAATAATAATTGTCAGCCCCACAAGACGTGACAGACTAGCTAAACAGCGCATTTCTTTTGTGTTGCCCCAACAGCTCGAACTTCAAAGAACTTGGATACCTGTGTAGTGGTTCGCTCACCTGACCTGGCCAAAGCAGCCACTCTGTTAGAGGTGATGTACATGTGAATGCATTAGAGAGCTTTAAAGCCAACATGAAGTGACATTTTCAGCCCTTTTTTTCTGTAATGTGATATTTGTGAGAAACATATGGATGCTCATTTCCACCTCAAAGTGAAAAAGATAAAAAGACAATTGCAACCTTATTTATTGTAATTGTGACTATATTTCACAATGCAACTTGTTACTGTTTCGCATTATTGCGACTTTATATACATTGGGCTTTATATCTAATAACTGCAATGTTGTTTCGCGCGATGTGACTTTATTTCGCATTTGCAACTTTTTTCTCATACCTGCGACTTTAAGTCGCACAATTATGACCTCATATCTCACAGCTTGACTATTTCTTATTATAAACTTTTTTTGGTTTTGCTAAAAGGATATTCAAAGCTGAGACTTTATTTTTTGCTTTGAAATTAATTGAAAAGTGAAAAGTGAGTCTCCAATTCCAGAATGGAGCCTGACCTGAATGCTTAAATAGCCACCGCGTCAGAAGAAACGGACAGCCGTTTCAGAGAAATATATTTTGCACTAAAGAATTGTGCAGAGTAAAGAATGTGTATATTATATCCTTTCTCTGCACTAACTCTGTATATGTCTTTTAGCTTTGGTTTAATCCCTTTTTTGCGTCAGTATATTGCAGTCTTGAAGCTGCTGTTACTTGAAGGGGCTTGTTTCTGCTGTCTTGTTGAGATTCATCTCTTTCATTAGCTCGTTGGTACCGTGTTATCCGTGCAGTTAAAGGGAGGGGAGTTCGAGATAAATGCAGTCATTAGTGAGCATCAGACTGAGCATCATTCTAATGTTATTATCGTAGACACTGGCACAGGGTGGCAAGTCTGTTCTGACTTCTTGCCAGCAGCACTCTGCTGTCAGTCTTTCCAATGTCTGTCTCTGTGTTTCCACTGTCCAAAGTCTTTGTTCTGTTTTCAGTTTGATTTAAATGGCTGTGACAGTACTGAATTTCAAAACCATTTTCTTTGTTTGCATCTGCCCTCTGGTGGCAAGACATAAATGTTCTCAAGGAAGGTTTGAGATCCAATCCAATACTCTCTTCAATGCATCATATTTAAATTACGCTTGGTCTAGTCAACTAAAAATATCTAGTGGCTTGCAACATTTCTGTTGTATTATAAATAAATTAATGAATTGGACTCAAATAGAATTAATAGAGTTAAAATATTTAGCATCAACAGATTTTATAGCAATACAATATGAATAATTATGTGATGAATTTACAAGGTTTATTTCACCACAGTAATTAATTACAATGAACTGCAATCAATCAGGTATGATTTTTCTATTTTGGGAGAAACAACTTTCATATTTATATTAGCCTACATTTTATTATTTTTCTAACACAACCTATTTCTACAGTGTGTCACAATAATAAATACTTCAATACAGGTGGACCCTCATGATGTCATGACATGTCTGACCACACGTACACTGATCACCAGGGGGAGAGTGTGTCCACTCCTCTCAGTGTGGACCAGGGACTGGATGTTCGTAATGCTTTTGTCAAGGTGAGGTTGTTCACTATCCATAAATGGTCCAGTTTTGATTCTGAATTTGTCATAGAAGTCGTCAATATCCACTAAGTGGACTATTTTTTGTCTCCATCAGGGAATCTATGGGAGATTGTTTGTGTGGATAGTGGATAAAATCAATGCTGCCATCTTTAGGGTTCCTTCCACAGAAAGCAAGACTATACGTAGGTCTATAGGCCTGCTCGACATTTTCGGCTTTGAGAATTTCACTATTAACAGGTGAGTATTTGTAAACAGAACATTCAAGACCATTTATATTTCAGCATTTTCTGGACAAACAAGTACTAAACCTTGTTCATTCCTGCTGTAGTTTTGAGCAACTGTGCATCAACTTTGCAAATGAGAACCTGCAGCAATTCTTCGTTCGCCACGTTTTCAAAATCGAACAGGAGGAGTACAACCTGGAGGACATCAACTGGCAGCACATCGAATTCACAGACAACCAGGATGCTTTGGACATGATTGCCATGAAACCTATGAATATCATTTCCCTTATTGATGAGGAGAGCAAGTTCCCGAAGGTAAAGTTTGAGTTTTTTGAAAATTGGATTGTAATGTCCGTAGAGCACCGCAGAACATTGCTGGTTCACTTTTAAGCATTTTCATTTTGTATTCATCAGTTTAATGGAGGATATCTAGTCATGTTGCATGTCCATGACCTGCTGTTGTGTTTCTTAGGGAACAGATGCTACCATGCTGAACAAGCTAAACTCCCAGCACAAACTTAATTCCAACTACATCCCCCCTAAGCACAGACACGAGACCCAGTTTGGCATTCAGCACTTTGCTGGAGTGGTGAACTATGAAACTAAAGGTACACATTACTGAATTATGCAATTTCTAATCTCTTAAAGGGTTAGTTCACACAAAAATAAAATTTCTGTCATTAAATCCTCACCTTCATGTTGTTCCAATTCAAACCTGTAATATTTTTGATGAAATACAAGAGCTTTCTGACCCCAAACTTTTAAACAGTAGTACATATAATTTTATATAATTACCGGTAATTGTTTGCTTATTTAAGTTAACATGATCCCCTTTTGGTTCATTGTTCAGGTTTCCTGGAGAAAAACCGAGACAGCCTCCACAGTGACATCATCCAACTTGTGCACTCATCCAAAAACAAGTTCATCAAGCAGATCTTCCAAGCTGATGTTGCTATGGTGATGCCCTTTTCCAATACTGAATCCATATTTGCTCAGCATTAAAATGCTCACGACATGCCAGCGAGGCCGCACATCTCTGCGGGCCAAATGCTGGCCATGCAGGTTTATGTGAGGGTTGCATATTAAAGTCAAGGCATGTGCTAGCATAATTGCCCTTGGAAAAAAAACACTGTGAATACAAGAAGTGACTTCTACAAATGAGTGAACTTTAGACTAAGGCTTTAACATGACTCTATGTGACAGCGTCAGCACAGTCTTACTAACTCTGCTGCTGTAACTCACTCTCTCTGTGGTGATGTCAGCCCTAATCTCTCCTGGCTGATTCTCAGCAGACTTGGCTAACAGCAGTCAATTCTCTCTCTCTCTTTTTCTCTCTCTCTCTCTCTCTGCCTTTCTCCATCTGTCTCAATCTTTTACCTTATTTTGGCCTCAGTTTCTATGTGGTTATTTGGAGCCCACTGCATCCCTTCAAAAGGTAATCAATAGCGTGGTTTGTGTCCCTCTCAGACTCCTATTAAACTACATTTTCTCAATAGTCCCTTGCGAAACCCATTCCTGTGTTTTTTTTCTCCTTTGAAAATGGTTTCTGTTGAAGTAGTCTGTAAGGGCGCGCTGACAGAATAATTTAAAAGCTCTTACAGTGGCATTATTCTCCAGATGAATTGAGTAAAAAGCCAGTCATCACAGAGAGATTCTGTTTCAAGTTAGATGCAGCTTGTTCTCATTGGTGTTTTTCAGCATTATTTTGAGGTTTTTTTGTTTTTTTTTTGGCAAGAGAAATTCCATTTACTCATTTTCCTGGCGCTGGGCGAAGATTGAAAAAGAGGGAAACTACTAGATTACTTTTTTTCTTCACAATGCCTTCTTAAAGCATTTGCTTGTAAAGCATCGGGAATAACATCATGAGAAGGGGTAGATAAAGGATACAAGCAACCAATGAAGATCCAAAGAAACGTGATGAGCGAGGGAGAAAGTATGAAAGAATGACATTTATTAGAGGCAGGAAAGAAAGGAGAAATGATTGGACCAAAAAAGAGCCACACAGAAAGGTGAATTAGTGTCATTGTGATGTGCATAGTATGGGTATTTGTTGTAGCTTTGTGTGAACTGTGTATTCATGGCAGTAAATGTCCTCTTAATTTTCTGTGAAGTTAATGGGTGAATTTCTGTGTTTTCAGGGAATGGAGACAAGAAAGCGCTCCCCGACTCTAAGCAGTCAGTTTAAGCGCTCGCTCGAGCTGCTCATGAGGACGCTGAGCGTGTGTCAGCCTTTCTTTGTACGCTGTATCAAACCCAATGAGCTCAAAAAGCCCATGGTGAGTCGATTCATATTTCTGTGAGAAATTAATAGATGTAGACTTTAAAAACAGGGCTTAAGAATAATGATGAACGTGTAGGCCTATGACCACGTTCAAGTCTGTTAACAGATGTTTCAATTGCCATATTAGTAGCCTATATCTCACATCCATTAATCATGTAAATGTGTTTTTATGCCTTACAAACTAAAACATTTGGCTATGAAATATTGATGTTGCGAATTCTGCTGAACTATCTAGTTTCTATTATTGTCATGCCATTATTATGCAGCTGTATAATTTCCAGCTTTTAGAACTCTAAACATTTGCATTTTTAAATTTTATTTATTTACAACCACCCTACATAGGACAAGTGGTTTGGTTTAGATTTTATTTTTGTTTTTATTAATGGATTTATATATTCTTGTTTTAAGCATAAAGCTAGTTTGATTTTGATAGGTTTATTACAAAAGAAAATGGCAATTTGGATAAAAAAAAAATGTTAAATAGGTTATACTTTATTTTACAGTATGTGTACTTAGTGTACTTACCCAAGAAAGTACTGTAATATACGGTAACTACATGGGTAGATTCAGGGTTAGTACTTTGTTATAACCCAGTTATTGTAATTGCTATAATAAGTACATAGTATGTACATGTGGAACAGGACTGTTAAAATAAAGTGCAACCATTATATATGTTAAGATAAAAATGTATATATTGTGTAAATAGAATTTCTAATCCTGATTTTGCTTATCAGAAAAAAATTGAGCCCTGAATACCAGCCCTCATTCTCTCCTCTGCAGATGTTTGATAGTGGACTATGTGTCAGGCAGTTACGCTACTCCGGGATGATGGAGACTATCCGCATACGCAGAGCTGGATATCCCATACGCTACACATTCGCTGAGTTTGTGGACCGTTATCGGGTCCTTATGCCTGGGGTCAAACCAGCCTTCAAACAGGCGAGTCTAAAGCGTTACTGTTAATGCAGTCAACAGATGTGACTTGCAGGTCTGGAGTATTTTGTATGCTTGACAGTTCTTTTAAAAGCTTTTTTTTTTGCAGTCTGTTAGAATTGCCTTCGTTGGTATTATTTGACAAGTGCTGACAATTTGCTATAAGGAGGTAGCTTTGAATCTCTGTCCTCTAACAGGAAGATCTCCGAGGGACCTCTCAACGCATTGTTGTGTCAGTTCTGCAGAAAGATGATGACTGGCAGATGGGAAAGACAAAAATCTTTCTGAAGGTTTGCCACAAATGAGCAAAAAAATTTGAAGATTTTGATGTGTTTTAGAATTGTGACAAATGCTATACTTGGTCTATATTTAATGTAGGATCATCATGACATGCAGCTGGAAATTGAAAGAGATAAAACCATTACTGACAAAGTCATTTTCATCCAGAAGGCGGTGAGAGGTGTGAAAGCGAGGTATGAGAAAAAGAAGAGAGTGAAGAAGAGCAGACCCGAAATACAAATAAAGTCTGATATGTATGTCTGTTTTGTTTACCAGAACTAACTTCCTGAAGATTAGAAGGGCTGTGACATTGATCCAGCGAATATGGAGAGGCTACATCTCCAGAAAGCACTATGCTGTGGTGAGTTTGTGAAAAACTAAGCAGACAGAATCTGTTCAGAGGTTTTTGTCTAATTGTAATTATGACTTCTTTCCAGATGCGTGTAGGTTTCTTGCGGCTTCAGGCCTTGTACAGGTCCCGGAAGCTGTACCTGGCGTATCAAGCGGCCAGGACACGCATCACTCTGCTCCCAGGCCTGGTGCCGTGGATTCCTGGTGCGCCGGACTTTCTCAGAGCGCTTCCATGCGGTTCTGATCATACAGGCTTATGCACGAGGAATGATAGCTCGAAGACTGTGCAAGCATCCAAACTGGAGTAAATCTGTTGTAAATCTGTATCTATCATCTGTTGTCTGTATATCTATTTATCTATCATGTCTTCTTTCTTATCTATCCTATCTATCATCTATCTATCTATCTATCTATCATCTATCACTATCTATCTATCATATCATCACTGTCTCTATCTATATCTTCTTCTATTTCTATCTATCTATCTATCTATCTATCTATCATCTCTATCGTCTTCTATCTATCTATCATCGTTGTCTTCTATCTATCTATTATCTATCCTTTCTATCTATCTATCTATCTATCTATCTATCTATCTATCTATCTATATCTATCTATCTATCTATCTATCTATCTATCATCTATCTATCTATCTATCATCTCATCATCTATCTGTCTGTCTTCTTCTATTTATCTATCACTTGTCTATCTATCTATCTATCTATCTATCTATCTATCTATCTATCTATCTATCTATCTATCTAGTCTATCTATCTCATCTATCTTCTATCATCTCATCTATCTGTCTGTCTATGCTGTCTATCTCTGTCTGTCTGTTTATCTATTTATTTTATCTATCACTTGTCCTATCTTCTTTTATCTATCTATCTCGGTTAGAAGCCGAGCAGCAGCGTCTGGCTGAAGAGGAGCGTCTGAAGAACCAGATGACGGCACGCAGGGCTCGGGCAGAGGCAGCGAGGAAGCACCAGGAGCGTCTGGCCCAGCTCGACCGAGAGCAGGAGGAGAGAGAGCAGGCGGAGCGGAATGAGACACGGAGGAAAAAGGAGCTTCTGGAGCAGATGGAGAGAGAAAAACTGGAACCGGTCAACGATTCCGAAATGGTGGACAAGATGTTTGGATTCCTGGGCAATGCCAACTCCCTTCCCAACCTGGAGGGTGAAGCACCAGAAGGGTTTGAGGTACGGAACTTCGTAACTATTGATCTCTGTAAGGAATAACTTAACTTGCCTGGATTGCATGTTATCTTAGTTTGCTTTTGTTTGGATGCAACAGGATCTAGAGAATGTTCCAAGACAGTTTGAGGAAGTGATTAATGAGCCTCTTCCTCTTCCTGACGATGAAGAGGAAGACCTATCAGAGTATAAGTTTGCAAAGTTTGCTGCAACCTACTTCCAAGGAAATGCCACACACGTGTATACACGGCGGCCACTGAAACAACCTCTGCTGTTTCATGAGGATGAAGGAGATCAGCTAGTAAGCTTTTTTATTATTATTATTTAAAGCCGCAGTCCGTAACTTTTTTGGGTTAAAAATTATCCAAAATAATTTTTTGAGCAAGTACATAACCAGCCAGTGTTCAAAATTATCTGCTTGCCTTTGCTTGTAATAATGTTTTTAATTCCAGTGGTACTGGTGGATTTCCATGGGAAATTCGAGCATGTCTTTGCGTCATTACATCACATGTCACGTGTCTCGGCTAGTAGGCTATATTGCTTGTGAGGATGTTGGAGGTGGAGATTTATAGCCTTTTCTCACAGCACTTGATATAATTAAACGTATCAGTTTGATAGCGGATCCAGAAAGGTTCAAACGACAATCACCAGTGACAACTGAGATTCACCCATTGTAAAATGCAAAAGACTTCGGACTTCAGAGTGGCTACAGAAAAAAAGAGACTGCAACCGGGCCCATGCAAAAACAAGGTTAAATATCGGAAGGGCATTAAATGTAGTCACGCAATGCGGATGTTGTTAACATTAGCAATTTGAAAACAAAGTATAATTTGCACGGTTTGACATGATATGATAAGCGATCGTTAGATTTACTGCAATACTTTTTTTCCCTTAGTTGGTCAAAACAAAAGTTGATGTTACTTACTTGTTCAGATTACATTTTCCGGTGAAAATTCTTATGTTTGTCATACTTCCAAAAAGACAGTATCCACACCGGCGCGGCGACTGACAGCCGCACACTCTCCTCAAAACATCGGATTCATTCACACTGTGCCATGCCGAGGCACAACCCATGTAAAGTTGATAATTCCGCGAATAACTGCAATTGCAGATTTCTAACAGAGATGTCGACAAAGAGGAAAAACTACGGACTGCAGCTTTAAAGTTATTATTAATAACAATGTAGAGTGTCTTTGCTTACATGTTTACTGTATAATATTTAAGCTGTGTAGCCCATATAAAATGATGGTTCTTTTGTGTCTTTAGGCTGCTCTAGCTGTGTGGGATCACTGTGTTGAGGTTTATGGGAGATCTCCCTGAACCCAAAACCATATCAGCATTAGTGACGGCACTGAGAAAATTCCAGTTATGACTAAAATCTATGAGACGTTGGGAAAGAGGACCTACAAAAGAGAGCTGCAGGCCCTGCAAGTGGATGAGGAGGTGAGACAAGTCAGGTGGTGGGTGCAGTGAAAATAAAAATCATCAATATTACTTATTTTTACATATAAAATATTATTGTATATTAAGTTGTTAAAAGGTTTTTATGAACATGAATTAATAATGAACAAAAGTTTATTTATAAATTAACATTAACCTAGACTAGTACAAACCTAAAAAAAGCATTGTTCTTCGTTAGTTAATGACATCCAAGACATATTAATGTAATGTAATGACATGATAATGTTAACAAGATTAAGCCTTGCTGTAAAAGTGTTACCGATGTGATGTATGAA
>CM070834.1:19824856-19835698 GCA_036326025.1 Chrosomus eos
TTTTGAATGTGTCCTCATATTGTTATTTATTTGGTCATCCTCAGGTTTCATCCCTGGGCAGTGGGAAGGATCATGTGATGGATGCCGTGTCACAGTGTGAGCAGTACGCTAAAGAGCAGGGTGCTCAGGAGCGCAACGCCCCCTGGAGGCTATTCTTCAGAAAGGAAATCTTCACGCCCTGGCACAACCCTGCCGAGGACAGCGTGGCCACTAACCTCATATACCAGCAAATCGTGCGCGGGGTCAAATTCGGAGAGTACCGCTGTGATAGGGTCAGAGCTGTTGTTTGCATATTTCACATTGCCTTATGTAAATTAAATTACTTGCATTAACCAAGCGTATGGATGTGCACTGTCATCTTAGGAGGAGGACCTGGCCGAGCTAGCCTCTCAGCAGTACTATGTGGACTATGGGTCAGAGGTTCTGCCAGACCGTCTTCTGAGTCTTATTCCTTCCTACATCCCGGACCGTGAAATTACTCCCTCCAAGACCGTGGAGAAATGGTCTCAAATGATCATAGCAACTCTCATAAAGGTATACATATAGTTTCAACACATACATTTTTTGTTGAGTGCGTGGATGAGAAGGTGGGAGGGTCTAGCTAGCCTCCGTCGCTTAGAGCACCTTTAACCGTTAATTATAGGCACTCATCATTACAGTATAATTAAAAGCTATGAATTTTAACATTTGTTAGACTTAAACAAAAAAATACAGCAACTTTTAATTTGTGAACTTAAAACAATCTTCATAAACCCATTAAAAATGTTGCATTTACCTGTGCCCTTCAATATATCAAGGCAAATTTTTTTCTATTGGCCCTGTCTTTGTCAGGGTTGGTGTGCAGGTGACCGAAGACGAGGACACGGAATTACAAAGACAATAGTTTTTAATAACAAAAATGAAACTTTCCAAAATGAAACAAGAACAGAACTC
This sequence comes from Chrosomus eos, assembly GCA_036326025.1. Classification (NCBI taxonomy): domain Eukaryota; kingdom Metazoa; phylum Chordata; class Actinopteri; order Cypriniformes; family Leuciscidae; genus Chrosomus; species Chrosomus eos. The sequence continues at coordinate 19,825,790 of CM070834.1, forward strand.
CAGGGTTTACACACAACCACACATAGACGACGATCGACAAACACTGGGAGAAAACACAGGGCTTAAATACACATGGAATGATTGAATGATTAACTGAACACAGGTGATAAAACTGAACACAAACGAGGAGCGGGAAAACTTAACAGGGCTAAACCAAAAACCACAAAGACAGGGGAAACCAAGATCACAAAAACAGAACTCAAACACATTGAATTGTTACAGTACCTCCCCTCTCCCCGAAGGCGCGATCTCGCGCCGTATAACATCCAAAGGGGTGGGAGGGTGGGCGCCCTGGAGGCTGACGAGGGCATAGTGCAGGTCCAGGAAGCCTCCAGGGCGGAGCAGGCTGTGGGCTTGGCCATGGCGGAGCAGGCTGTGGGCGTGGCCACGACGGTGCAGGCTGTGGGCGTGGCCACGACGGTGCAGGCTGTGGGCGTGGCCAGGGCGGAGCAGGCTGTGGGCGTGGCCAGGGCGGAGCAGGCTGTGGGCGTGGCCAGGGCGGTGCAGGCTGTGGGCGTGGCCAGGGCGGAGCAGACTGTGGGCGTGGCCAGGGCGGAGCAGACTGTGGGCGTGGCCAGGGCGGAGCAGGCTGCGGGCGTGACCATGGCGGTGAGACCCCTTCGGGTGGCCATGGCGGTGAGACCCCTTCGGGCGGCCATGGCGGTGAGAACCCTTCGGGCGGCCATGGCGGTGAGACCCCTTCGGGCGGCCATGGCGGTGAGACCCCTTCGGGCGGCCATGGCGGTGAGACCCCTTCGGGCGGCCACGGCGGTGAGACCCCTTCGGGCGGCCACGGCGGTGAGACCCCTTCGGGCGGCCACGGCGGTGAGACCCCTTCGGGCGGCCACGGCGGTGAGACCCCTTCGGGCGGCCACGGCGGTGAGACCCCTTCGGGCGGCCACGGCGGTGAGACCCCTTCGGGCGGCCACGGCGGTGAGACCCCTTCGGGCGGCCACGGCGGTGAGACCCCTTCGGGCGGCCACGGCGGTGAGACCCCTTCAGGTGGCCTATGGCCCCCCCCCAAAAAATTAATGGGGAGAGTGACTGGAAAAGGGACAGGCTCTGGGACAGGCTGGGCAGACGTGACGTGACAGACGTGGACCAGCGGTGAGGGCTCGGCAGGGCTGGACGGGACCAGCGGTGAGGGCTCGGCAGGGCTGGGCGGGACCAGCGGTGAGGGCTCGGCAGGGCTGGACGGGACCAGCGGGGAAACGGTCTCTGGCAGGACGGTCTCTGGCAGGACGGTCTCTGGCAGGACGGTCTCTGGCAGGACGGTCTCTGGCAGGACGGTCTCTGGCAGGACGGTCTCTGGCAGGACGGGCTCTGGCTCAACGGGCTCTGGCTCAACGGGCTCTGGCTCAACGGGCTCTGGCTCTGGGTCAACGGGCTCTGGCTCTGGGTCAACGGGCTCTGGCTCTGGGTCAACGGGCTCTGGCTCTGGGTCAACGGGCTCTGGCTCTGGGTCAACGGGCTCTGGCTCTGGGTCAACGGGCTCTGGCTCTGGGTCAACGGGCTCTGGCTCTGGGTCAACGGGCTCTGGCTCTGGGTCAACGGGCTCTGTGTTTGGAGTGGGGCTGGTAAGATCAACAACGGTGAAAGATGATCCACAGGATACCAGCACCCACTCCACATAGCCCTGGAAGTTCCCCCGAGGCCCATCCCCGGGCAGGCGTGCTCTGGTCTCTGGGTTGAGACCTGCCCGGAAGAACACACAGAGGCTGGTGTCATCATAATGCACATGGGGTACCAAGTTCAAATACCTCTGTGTGTGTGCCTCGAGGGACTGGTTCTCCTGGGAGAGAAGGAGGATCTCCACTGCTGCAAAATCCATTTTGAGGTCGATCGTTCTGTCAGGGTTGGTGTGCAGGTGACCGAAGACGAGGACACGGAATTACAAAGACAATAGTTTTTAATAACAAAAATGAAACTTTCCAAAATGAAACAAGAACAGAACTCCAGGGTTTCAGGGTTTACACACAACCACACATAGACGACGATCGACAAACACTGGGAGAAAACACAGGGCTTAAATACACATGGAATGATTGAATGATTAACTGAACACAGGTGATAAAACTGAACACAAACGAGGAGCGGGAAAACTTAACAGGGCTAAACCAAAAACCACAAAGACAGGGGAAACCAAGATCACAAAAACAGAACTCAAACACATTGAATTGTTACAGTCTTGCCCTGTCACAATTCCCCCAAAAATATTATTTTTGTTGTTTTTGATCCATGTAACCTTGTAAAGAATGCTTTGAGATGATTTTTAGGTAGGTCTAAGCGATAGGATACAGAAACTGAATAAAGTTTTCAAACACTTTGCAGTCTTCACTGCATAAATTATAAATTAAATATGGATTAATCCTTATTAAAGCTACAAACGTTATTCAGTCAAGAGCAGTGAGTGAGTAACTTTCTCTTTTTCTTTTGTTCTTTGATTATCCTTGATGACAGACAGCAGCAGGTTTGTTAGCCTACTGTCACTTTAAGACCTGACGCACATCACACGGATCTGACACGCATCCCATTTTCTCACAACTCGTTACATTCATTTAAAACTTAATTTAACTCATTTAAGACTGTGCTTGAGAGGGTACTCGACAAAACTGGCATTTTGGCATAATTTTGTATGTTTTTGTCTGCGCTGTCTGAAGTGGCTTTCTTTGCGCATAAGTCGCATGTGTGTCAGACAGGAGATTCACAGACTCGCGCGCCAGTAAAAAACGCATTCTCTTTTGTGTCTTATCGCGTCTAAATGGTTTAAAAGCATTTGTTTGAATAAGAGCGTGATCATATAATGTAACGCTAGCCAAAGTATGATGGGGAAAAACGGATGCTGCATTAATTGCGTTAAAAATTAGTGTTAAACTGGGAAAAAATTTGACCGCATCTGTTAACTCATTCATTTTGACAGCAATAATTATATTATGCAGTTTCTACTACTAGCATTTAATCAGTTATCTATTTATAGTATAAGTATACAAATAAGTATAATCAAACATACTGTGGCATTATTAAAATAATGAATATAATTGAAAAAAATATGATATTTTGAAGTTAGATTTAATAACAATAAATACTTTTGGTAGTTTTCATGGTTGTAATAGCATACTTAGAATTAGGAATAAGAATTAGGAATAATATTTAAACAATTAGTCAAAGAAAAAACGACTAATCTGGGTTGATAATCTGAATATTTGGTGGTACTCCGATGTCTATGGTTACAATTACATGATAGAAAAGTATAGATAACTAAACACATCTATTATTAACCTTTTCATTATAAGTACAGAACTCCACTGTGACAGCACATATCTGCGCCTAAGTCTTCATACTGTGTCTGACTCCCCTCGCGGTACGTTCTCAAGGTCGGCAGTCTCATTATCTTACAGCAGTACCTTCATTTCCACCCAGCACTAATATAATCTCATTAACTCTCTGATCTGAAGTGTGTGCATGGACGCCCCTCAGACTGCTGTCTGCCGTAATAGAGTGCAATCACAGGACCCTGAATATTTGAGACATTTATTTCAACCTCACTTAGTGGTCACTGTCTTGTTATGGATTTGTAGGTTAGGTCAACACTGTCGTCTGTGTGCTAGCTCGTAGCGGTTGATGGGACTGAGCAGTTTGAGATTTGATTGACCATTCTTGTGAGACCATTAATCACATGTTTCTTCTCTCAAGGGTGAAGGCTGTTTTAATTACCCTTCTGCCTCTCATAGGCTAAAGTGATGGACATGAATGTTTAATAATGCTGGGGATCAATTTTATGGATCGTCCTAGCTGTGTAGTAATGCATGGGTTTGTTACATTTTCTGCTTATAAGCAGGTGATGAGAGCAAAGGTAATTGCCTCTGAGGTAATTTCCGATATTGTGTTGCGCTGAGAGCAAGATATTGACGATTGCATCTCCACAGGGAATCTACACACAGAAGAAGTTTGACTCGCAGAGAGTGAAGGAAGAGGTGGTGGATTTCGCTCGATTTAAGTGGCCTTTGCTTTTTTCACGCTTCTATGAGGCCTTCAAATTTTCAGGTAAGACTTACAGAGAATAGTTCACCCAAAAATAAAAATCTGTCAGAATTGTGAACAAATCATATAGACCAGTTTTGTGAATCATTGGTTTGAATTAAAAGATCTGACTCAGTTAATTCACAAATTTAATGTATGTCACTTATCAAGACTTTAATGAGAACTACGGCAGATCTATTTATATATTATTGTTAATATATGTTATTTATAGTTTATATAGTTTGGTTTTGTATAATTCACTGGTTATCTATTAAAATTATTGTATAAACAACAATCTGAATATTTAGTGGTTCTACAATATCTATGATAGTAAAGGTCCTGGTCCTTTGGGCTTGAGGTGGAAAAATGATGAAAATGAACACAACATAATTTTAAGCCACAAATGGCACCATTTCCTGACAATGGGTTCACAGTTATTTGATAGAAGAGTTTGTATAACAAAGCAAAACTGTTATTAACCTGTTCATTTCAAGTCCAGATATTAAGATGATTTAAATTTTAGTCTGTTCGTCAGTTTTGAATATCAATGTCAATATAACAGACATTTTATATGAGCTTTCTAAAGCTCCAGGCTCAATTCTTTGTAATTGCATGGAAAAAATTGACTGGTATGTTATTCCATACTTCATTTGTTTTCCATGGAAGAAATTCTTTTTGGGGGAATTATTCTATTAAGTTATTCTTTAAATCATATTTTAAATAAACATTTGGACATATTGATCTGATAAAGTGTGGTGAAGCTAAACCATTCTTTCTGGCGGTTTTCACAGGGCCTAGTCTCCCAAAGAATGATGTTATAGTGGCAGTGAACTGGACTGGAGTCTACTTTGTAGATGAGCAGGAGCAGGTTCTTCTGGACCTTTCTTTCCCAGAGATCACTGCAGTCTCCAGCAGCAGGTGCAGTAGCTTATCGAACCAAACTTACTTCATTTTATGTAAGTGTTCTCTATATTGAAATTTTTGGCCAAACTTGTTGATGCAGAGGTGGAAAGCTTCAAGGACAAAGCTTCACTCTGGCTACCATTAAAGGAGATGAGTACACCTTCACATCCAACAATGCCGAAGACATCCGTGACCTGGTTGTCACCTTTTTAGAGGGCCTGCGTTCCAGATCAAAGTTTGTGGTGGCCCTGATGGACAGCCATTACCCCGGTGAGCACACATTGACCATATAGGCAGCAGTTGGGTTTATAACCACTGAATTTGATAAGACATGAAAAACATCTTTTTTCTGTTTGTTTTCCCAGCTGGGCAAGACTCTTCGTTCCTGAGATTCTCAAAGGGAGATCTGATTTTTCTGGATGAGCAGAATGGAGAGCAGGTCATGACTTCAGGTTGGGCTCATGGGGTCAATGACAGAACCAAAAAGAGAGGAGACTTCCCTGCAGACAGTGTCTATGTGCTGCCCACTATCACCAGGCCACAGTATGATATTGTGGTCAGTGTTTTTTATTCAATACATTATTCGGACTTTCTCAGAAAAAAGTTTGCAGTTAAAGGAACAACTTTGTACCTTATTTACCCCTAAACGATTCATAGTAGTACCTTAAATGCCCTGATATACTGGGTTGACAATATTTCGAACAAAATTTGGCCAAAATGAAGCTAGTTTGGAGTTCGAAACAGCTTGCCAAAGAGAACTTGTCTGGCGAGAATATAATTCTAGGGACACTGACACTGTTTTTTCATGTGCTGCTTCTTTTAAACAATCTATCGTTTAAAGTAATATATAAATAAACGTGACGTGACATTACTAGAGTGTCAAACTGCAGAGCTGATGCAAACATATCCACATCACTATGATCAGATGCTTTATTCGGCTGTTGTTTTCTCGCCGCTATTATTTTTGTTGTGTTCATTTTGTTATTGAGAGAAAAAGTGCACAGTTCATATTTACATATTAATTTATCTAAACACCACTCCCAGTAGCATGGGTGGCATCACTAACTCAGATATTTTTAATTTCTTATTACACCTAAGCAAAGAATGAAAAAGACCTTCGCCATAAGTATATTGGGTGCATATTACTACCCTAAGGTGCTAACATGCTCCTTTTTAGAGTAGATAAGGTACAAAGTTGTCCTTTTAAGGGTTTTTTTTTCTGACGGTGTATTATAATTACCTTGGAAAACCAATATGCCACATATTTAAACAAAACAAGGACTTGCGATATTGAATAGCCACTGGACCATCTCATTTCTGTTTCTTACAGACATTGATTACCATGTCACCAGACCAGCGTAAGGACTCCATAAAGCTGTCTGACCAGAATCTGTTGGAAAGTGGAGAGAAGGTTCAGCCGCACACTCTAGAGGAATTTTCCTACGATCACTTCAGGTGCTCTTCAGAACCTTTCCACCCTTTGTGGGCACAGCATGCTTTAAATGCTCAATATCTTGTAAATATTAGCTGTATTGACTCACCACACCTATGATGATTTAATTTCATCATTTTGCATACATTTTTTTTGTTTAATTCTGCATTTATTACCTTTCTGGGTTCTTTCCATCCTCTAGACCCCCTTCAAAGAGCACACTGAGTCGCGTGATCATCAATAAAGGCAGAGGGAAGGATAAAATGTGGTGTTGTACCAGAGAACCACTCAAACAGCCTTTGCTAAAAAAAGTCCTCAACCATGAAGAGCTGTCCCAGGATGCCTGCCAAGCTTTCATTAATATCCTTTACAGTTAATAGTATTAACTTTATAACATTTTAAATGTTTGACTGCAGTTCCCTCATTTTGACCCTTGACTCTGTCGTACCTATCATGAAGTACATGGGCGACTACCCCTCGAAGAGAAGCCGTACGGTCAATGAGCTCACTGATCAGATCTTTGAGGGCGCTTTGAAGGCTGAACCTCTGAAGGACGAGATCTTCTGTCAGATCATCAAGCAACTGACCGAGAATCACGTTAAGTAGGTTTTTTCCAGCTAAAGCTGGCGCAGTGTATATTCAATGGATCTCATTCATGCAATTGGGGTTTATTGCTTATGTGCACAAAAAAAGTCAAATTAGGATAATACACAGCTGAAACTCTCCATAAAAGGGATTTAGCATATTATTATTATTGTAACTATTCTTATTATACACTTCACGGCCAAAAAAAAGCTGCTGTTTGGATTTAAATGGCAAATGCTTAAGAGTCATTAAGAGGTGGATCATTATTGCAGTAATTATTATGTTTCTAGCTTGTTACATGTTTGACAACAGTTCTTCTAACCCTAACAGTTCTTCTAACCCTAATCGATTGAGTGTGTAGCTTTTCATTTCTTAAACAACCATGTAGGAAGACACATTATGGCCATATTCCAGGATGACAACACCAATATTCATCTGACTCAAATTGTGAAAGAATGGCTGGGAGGGAGCATGAAGAATCATTTTCACACATGATTTGGCTGCTCCTTAATCAGCTCCAGAAATTCAATGAAAGTCTTTGGGATGTGTGGAGTGCTTGACTCTTGCATCATCAATACAAGATCTTGAACAAAAATTGATGCACCTCTTGGTAGAAATAACATTACACCATGTATTTCTCACCAAGAGATGCATCAATTTGCAAGCAAGAAACAATAATCACAGCTACAGTATAATGATAATAATATTATTATTCATATTATTAAAATTATAACTTGTTGATGTTATTTTTTTTATAAAATATATAATTTGAGTTTAACACATCCCATGTTTCTATGGTGACTTTTGTAAATGTGTGATATTATTTTAAATATTATCTTAAATATACTTGCAAACATACTGATAAATTGACTCTGCATGACAAATATTTGCTCACAGGTTACACAGTTAGTGAATTAGACCCATTACTGTGAAAACAGTTAATGTGGCTGATAAATCTGTAACAGTCTGTCCCCTAGTGGTTAGCCTGTAAATGACCAAAGCTGCTTTATGTTGTCAGCATTACTTGTTCTGTGTGTTCAGATACAGTGAGGAGAAGGGCTGGGAGCTGCTCTGGCTCTGCACTGGACTTTTCCCTCCCAGTAACATGCTGCTTCCTCATGTCCAAAAGTTCCTGCAGTCCAAGAAACATCATCCAGTCGCGCCAGACTGCATGCAGAGACTGCAGAAAGCCTTGCGGTAACTAACAGAAAATACAAACACGCATCTCGAATGTTGCATAGATTCCCTTCCAACATTTTTCTCTTCACGGACAGAAATGGATCCAGAAAGTATCCTCCTCACCTTGTAGAAGTTGAGGCCATTCAGCACAAAACTACCCAGATCTTTCACAAAGTGTACTTCCCTGATGACACTGATGAGGTGAGTTTTTGTTTACTGTAGGTGTGTGTCTGTTACCTGTACCATACATTGTTTCCAATCTCCTGTGGTGGTAATATTCTCTTTCTCTCTCATGCCCGGCTGTTTATTTATGCATGAGGAAACAGAGAGAACGCCCTGTTGTGCTCTAACCTCATTTGAATCCTCCATGCTCAGAGTTTTGTGGTGCTGCTAAAACGGCATAGTTGAAGTGTGAATAGACTTAGAACTCCAGAGACTAACATCTTTTTTGGATTAATTATAGTTAAAATATTATGGCTGCACTGTTTTATATAAAACAATATAAATAGACATGGTAGACATGGAATGTAATTCACAATGCAATATAACACACACCAAATACACAGTTTAGCTATGTATATATGAATCAATGAGGATGGATGGCTGGATGTGCAATAGAAGTATTTACACAAGTGGTCTCAGGCTTTTGGCCCCCAAAATGAATTTCCCCCATAACCCATTGACTGAAACGTGTCTTTTATTTTCTACTATTCTTTTTTCAAAGGCTTTTGAGGTTGAATCAAGCACAAAAGCCAAAGATTTCTGTCTGAACATCGCTGGCAGAATGATGCTCCAATCCTCTGAGGGCTTCAGCTTGTTTGTCAAAATTTCTGACAAGGTGAGGTTACAAAGATGTCAAATGTCTGTTCAGATGAAATGAAGATGTTCTGAGGGAGTTTATGACACACTAAATAACAATTTTTACACACACAGCTTTTTCCTCTCAAAACACATGCCCTGTAGTCAGCAGTTATTCAACAGTACGAGTGTATTATTAATGTAGGATGTCTTATCAGTACTGGCTTAAAACGTTTCAGGTGATCAGTGTGCCAGAAGGAGATTTCTTCTTCGACTTTGTTCGACACCTGACAGACTGGATTAAAAAAGCCAGAGCTGTGAAAGATGGTGATTATGTTTATTGTTCATAAAAATGATTGATATTTTGAGTGTAAAAACTATGAGGTGTTAATGCTTCTGTTCGTTCTGTAGGCACAGTTCCTTCACTGACCTATCAAGTGTTTTACATGAAGAAACTGTGGACCAACACCATTCCGGGCAAAGATCCCATGGCCGACTCCATTTTCCATTACTTCCAGGTGGAAATCTCTCTCTCTTTACTCAATCTGTGCATACAGGCTCACTTTCATACACATATCACACTCTTGCTTCTTCATAAACTCTTCTTCAGGAGCTCCCAAAGTACCTGCGTGGCTACCACAAGTGCTGTCTTGAAGAGGCTTTCCAGCTGGCTGCGCTGATTTACAGGGTGAGGTTTGAGGAGGACAAATCACAGTTTCTCAACTTCACCAAGATGCTGAAGGAGCTCGTTCCTCAGGACCTGATCCGTCAGCTCTCACCCGACGACTGGAAACGGGTGAGTGAGCAACAGTCCTACTTCAAACGTTCATTTATGATGAGTAAATGCTGTGAATGTGCATGTCTTTGTTTCTTCTGCAGCCTGTCGTCACATACTTCAATACCCATGCAGGGAAATCTCGAGAGGAAGCAAAACTGATGTTTCTAGAAATCATTTATAAGTGGCCAACTTTTGGATCTGCCTTTTTTGAAGT